>JAEAOA010000506.1:252500-332500 GCA_016746295.1 Potamilus streckersoni
AAACGAAGAGGGAAGACGAAGAGGGAAGCCCTCCTGACTTACAAGACTGTGACTAGCCTTAATACACCGCAAGCGTCATGGACTTCCAGGAACAACGTCGAGCGGACCAACCGAAGACTTCGCTAAAACCTGCTGATGAAACTGTGCACAAATATTCAGACAACTGCCAACACCGGCAATGCGAGAGATATATACGAAGATATCAAGAAGAAGACAGTCCCCCAGTCTACAAGAACTCTCTCATAATGACTATGATGGGCGATGTCATCACATACTAGGGAAAAGTGCTGCAGCTGGGTTGAGCATTATCTCAAGCTGTCTTGCAACTCTAAACGTCATCACCCACACAGCCCTGACTCCATTTCATACCTGCCAATCTTGGAGGAACTAGACACACCGCCCACCCTGAAAGAGTCCAAAAAAGCCATCGACTGCCTTGCTTGTGGGAAGACCACTGGGAGCGACAACATCCCACCTGAATTCTTCAAGAACGGAAAACCAGCGCTACTCCAGCTCTTGCACGAACTTCTATTCCTCTGCCGAGAGCAGTGACAAATCCCCCAGGACATGCCAGACAACTGCATTGTCACTTTGTACAAGAACAAAAGAGATCGTAGCGGCTGCAACAACTACTGGGGAATCTCCCTCTTCATCGTCGGAAAGGCTTTCACCCGTGTCGCGTTGATGCGCTTACATACCTTAAACCCTGTGTCTAACCATCCCAGTTTGGCTTCTGAGCGAGACGGTCAACAACTGTAGACATGATCTTCTCACTACGCAGCTGTATGAGAAGTGTCGTGAATAGTAGATGCCCCTCTACATCGCCGTCATAGACCTGACGAAGGCTTTTTACCTAGTCAGCCGAAGCGGAATCTTCAGGCTCCTGGAGAAGATCGGGAGCCCATCTACCCCCGAATGCTCGCTGTCGCCACATCGGTCATTAAGAACATTCATAGCTCAATGTGCTTCAACGGTGTAACATCGGAGGCCTTCACAGTCAGCAGTGGAGTGAAGTATAATCATGGCATGGATCAATTGATCTCTACTTGAGCATAATAATGACTTGTGTCAACTGTTCAGAACTTTGAATTGCTCACCTTTTATGCATCATGTACATGTATATACTACGTTCTTGATACAAATGATAGACCTTTCAGTGCCCCAAACGCTGACCGTGCAAAGTTTGGAATTTTAGTTTTCTTAAACCAGTTTTCATATTTGATGGTCAGTCGCCACTTTTATTTATTTTATGAATACGATTTAAGACTAATCAAACACAAGAAGAAAACTAATAATATTTGACACGTCTGAGAATAGATGCAGAAGAATATTTTGTATCATCACAATTGACATGGATGTGAAAATTTAATTTTATCAATACGCTATGCAGTCAGTCTAGTCTAAATATATAGTATTTTGTTTGTAATCTTTTATAGTATCATTTGTAGTCCGTATTTATTAGTATTAAATAGAAAGCATGGGAACATCGTGTCGTTATAATAAAACATATAAACATATATCTCAGGGTGTAACAAATGTATATCGTACATATGCATGCAGCTAAGGACAAAAATGCAAAGAAGAGAGCAAGGAAGAACGAGAGAAAAGTTTTCGAAAAGTCCGACACCGAGGCAGAAATAGCCGCAGAACTGAATGATATGAGGAACCTGTAGGAAAGACCCAAGACTCTGAGATGTGGCTATGGAACAATCCAAGCTGTACCTATATGTACAGATGGAAAGATAATCTAGTCAGAATAAGAGAAGATAAAAAGATGGAAATAACATTAGTAGACCATCCTAAGTAGACTAAAACCCCATCAAGCAGCCTATATATCACTGGCCAAACAAAAATCTGAGAGAAAAGGCCGTAAGCAGAAACGAATTCCACTTACATATATAATGAATAGGCATTTCGTGCGCACAATGATTGATAGAGGACCAAAGGTATGTTAAAATGTAATCCCAGAAACAAACTAAAGAAACAAAGTTTTAAAAATACAATACTACTGCTATCTAATCAGTTGGGATATCGATGATCGTGTCAAATTATAAGCACGGTCATCCAAATAATGCAGAACATGCGGAGTATCGTCATTTATATATAAGTGTACATTAACTTAATGTGGGGCCTTTGAATGAAGAAATAATTTATTCCACCAGATTAAAACTCATCCAGACAAATTAAAAAGTTTAAAAATATATATAACTTTTGTACTAGTCTGGTAGCTTTGAACATCCCGGTTTCCTAATCTAGTAACAGTTCACTGACATTATGTATCGATCTATAGTACCACCATGACCGTAAAACATGTACCACCTGCGACGACATGACCGTAGGCTCTGACGTTATATCCTACACTATGAATATATCGAGAAGTGGTCCGTCATGGTCTTAATTTCATGTCCATAAATGTGTAGGAGATGAAAATTCATTAAGTGAGATCAAACACATATTGATGTGTTTAAAGTAAATATCAAATAGCATACAAAGTTTTGAATTGTATGAAGGCAAGCATGATAGCGTTAAATTGCATGGGACTTAGAGCTACCCGATTATGTGTTGCGGGAATTTGGTTCTTCGGGTTTTAGTGTATATTGTGCAGCATTGATAGAGTTTGTTTCAAAGTGTCAAATAGTATTGACTACGTGATAAGTAAAATTTATAAGTGACAATTGACTCTACAATAAAGATTTTAATTCATCAACAACGGGTACAACGGCTTCAAAGTGAAAATGTGCAGCAAAAAAGAAGTTAAACAACAGAGAAAGCTAAGATGTAAGAGAATCAGTGAATATAGCCATAAATAAAACGAAACAGAAATGAGACGAGAGGAACTTAAAAATAAAGAATAATACCATTAACGTAAGAGAATCCTATAATAAAGGATCATGAAACTACGATAAAGATGGAAAAAGTAGAAAAACATATTTAAAAATTATAAGATGTTTCGTTTTTTGGCTAATTTTGAAGAAACAAAAATAGATTTATTTTTGCAATGGACACGCTTTCCTGAAAAAGAAGTGTATTTTATAAATGAATTGATAAAAAAAATGGACAACTCAAACTTTCATTGGAGAGGCTCGTGAAATTACAACAAAGCTGGAAAAAGTAGAAACGAAAACTTTAGTTATAAGATGTTTCGTTTATGTAGCTAATTTTGAACACACCAACGTACTTATTTTTGCAACAGACAAGCATCCTGATAAACAGTAATTGTTACTACATTAACCAAAACAACGAAATAATAATTTTTCTAAATTAAAATATGGATTGGATTAGATACAGTTTATATAATTATATCAAACTTATCATAAACACAAACATTACTATGATGGCATATTATATTTTTCCTGGGTCTATAGCGGTTGAAATGTTTTCATTGCGACTTTGCTTCAGGCGAAATTAATGGTCATTTGCACGGCATGCAGAGGTGTACAAATAACAGACTGAATAGATGATCAAATACAAAGATGGAACGATGCAGACGTTCGTGGTATACCTATATTACATGATGCTAATGAAACTGAATAAAAAAAACATTCTTAAGATTTTCTTCTGAGCTCGTTTTACTTTTAAATATTGCCAGAAAGAAAGACAGAGAGAGACTCCAAAATAGATTAAACAATTAGCAGGGAATCAAAGCGTAACAATAACTAAAATCCCTGTACAAAACTGTGTTGAAGTTAATATATGTTTTCTTTTGCTCTCTACGAAGTAGATTTTATATTAGATTTGACAAAAAGGATGGAAGAATATTTCAGTTGGCAATCATAGATAGAACAGTTACAGGGCGATTTGAAAAATAAGATCCACTAAAATGAACAAGAAATTGAAAGATAAAGATTTGAACACAAAATATTACTAGCATAATTATTGCTATAACTAATCGATAGATTTTCAAAATAAATAATGATTTAATGGAGATGACCAAACAATTAATCGATGATACAAAGGTGAGTTTAGAGAAAAAAAAAACTTTATGAATGTTGAATTGTCGAAGTCTACTCGGATGCTACCGGTCAGTTCATAATGCTGAATATCCAGTTTTTATTGAAAGTTTCAATATAAACAAAAATATCAGCAGCAGGAGCAATCAGTTAAACAGCAACAATAGATAAATGTCTAGCATTTGCAGGACTCAAGTTTTATAATATAGTTTTGTTTATCCTAATGGAGCTGAGGTAGCACAATTAGCTATGACATTTTAAGGAAAGAACTAAAGACACGATGAAAAGAGTTATATAGAAACAGAGCAAAGTGTTTTTAAGTATTTGTGATTTTGATTTTTAACGTAGCTTTAACAATCTTTAAGTCATATCGCTACAATGTCTTCGGTGTGGCAGTTTATAATAATGTTTAACATTTGGGCATCATAATGCAGACATGTAGTATCATGTCCCACCCAGTCATATTATCCCGACACCAAGTTGACCGTTCCTGACACTAACACTAACTTCTTATTGATGAGTACCTAACGAGGCAGCTGCTATTACCATCTTTTTTAGGTCTTTTTTATGATGCGTCCGGAGTTTGAACCCGCGACCTCCCGCATCTGAGGAGGACGCTCTAACCACGTAGGCCACAGGAGCAGTCAGAGCAAAGAGAATGGGTTACTTGACGGAATGATTGAGAGAACAAAGTTTAGTGCCACAGATACCAACTCTAATAAACTTCTTCACCCCAAAAGTAGAGCAAACAAAAGATCAAGTCAGCATAAACTTAATGATATATGTCAACCTTCTACTGATCTATTAAAATATGAGTCTATGTTTATTTGAAAAAAACCTCATGGATACTCTGTTGAGTGACTTATTGTGGAAAGCCAATTTTCCATTGAGGCTACATACAGAAGCTTTCTTTTCATCTGTGTCCTTTTTAAATGAATACAGTTTTGACCTTAACGGGAATGAAATTGAGTTTACCTTGAAAAGTCCAGGAACGTTTTTGCTGTTGTGTGGTAAACTTATCTATTCTCCGTTGGATAAACACTGCTATCATAGAACTGGATTTTATCTGTCATTCATGTACAATGCAGCCTGTTTCAATAACCATGTCCAGTTTTGTTGACTCTACCGATCTGATATTAAAATATATTTATTACTAAAATATCTTACAGAGAATATCTCATGTTAGATTGTAAACTGGCCTGGGCTTTACCGTGTACGTAACGATGCTGATTAAAGTTCATAATACCAAATCAGTCTTTTATATCTTAACAAGTAGTTTTTAAATGCACGTAGGAGGTCTAATAATGCAGGCACATCACAAGCAAGATCAATTTGTGAAATGGCTGGTTTTCACCTATCAAAACCGAACAAAGACTTGATTTCAGATACTTAAGTCAGAAGACGTGTTTGTTCATGCATATGATCTATTAATTCTGGTTTTAGATTATGGCATTATGTCAGAGTCCATGCTAACAATTACTCTAAAATTGATCTAGGTGGGAAAGGCTTGACAAGCATTATCCAAGTAACAACTAATTATTATTGTAAAGGTTAACTCTATTCGTGATAATTTTAGACGTTCGCGCTTTATTCACACACGAAACTGTTGAAAGCAAATTAAAAATATTTTGTGCTACTGTTAATTTGATACAGTCTTCAATACCATTAAAAAAATAATCCCTCTGTCGTAAAACTTTGCTAGAGTCTAAAAACTTGCTTGCTGAAACGAAATTTGTCCAATCAAAAGTCTGCATTAGAAGATTTCGAGAAGAATTTCCAAAACTGGATTAACATTTACTTCTCGAAATGGTATGTCAAGTTTCATGGTGGAAGGGTCTGGTTTATGGAAAACAAAAGGTAGTACAGAAATGAAAGTTTTAATCTGAAGTATCAGATATTCGATGATACATAGCACGACGTAATTTTCACTGCAACTGAATCTTAATTATCAAATTTATAATAAAATAATACAGGCACTTGCATGTTTTAGGAGTTCTTGTCAAGAGTCAATAATGACGATGGTGAATTTATGGTTAAGAGTAATGGTAAGCTACTGGCAAGTTTTCTCACATACCCTCGCTGCCGAAGACTCGAACACAAACAGGCAGTGGTGAAATGGCAATGATCTGTCATGGTGAGAGTTTTAGACGACTCTGCCACCAGGGGCAAACGAGGCCCAAATCTAAAAATAATTATGATACTAAGGTATAATGTCAGCATTTATGGGTCTTTTTGAACTGCATTTCAGCCTAGACATTGTTTGGTGTGTAACTAGCAAATAATTAAAAGAAATTCATATATGATAGGTTTTATAATGAATTTTCTGCATTATTGTGGATTTATATATAAATTATGATGTGACTACTGTACAGGTATAAATGAACAGCGACACTTAATGTAGAAATAATGTTTATGCCATGAAAGCAATCGCGTACGCGCAGTGCAAAAAATTATATTCAAACACTGCTAAATTAGATATCATCACCAAAGTTGGAAAAGGAAAGTAATAGAAGAAGTTACCTAATGAATGCGATATATAAATCAAATTAGTTACACCATCACATGTATTGTACGAATTCACTCGTCAATTATGGAGATTGTTCAACTATGGTTTCATAGTATGACACCATTCACTGGACATATTCCAGTCGTGTTTGCAACTGCACTGGATTGTGTATCTGTCATTTACATTTCTTTAATGAAATTGATATCTTCAGAATTTTCAAATCACGCATATGTCTTTCTATATGACTCATTCTCTCTGTTATTTAAAGCATATCCCAGCGATAACATTGTTAATCACATTGTACTAAGTAGAATTCCCAGCTTTACGTCTACACTCTTATGCCAGAAAATGTATCGATTTCACAAATAGTAAACAAATCAATTAATGAATAACATTATGTTAGTTAACATTAGTGCCATAGCGTAAATGATAGTTGATATAGAAAAGCAATTTAGTCATTAGTAGCATCAATGTAAATGAAATTAGTTTCTGTTCTAAAACATGATCCAATATTGACATGTCTGTGCATGATAAAAAGTGCATCCGCTTCACATCGATTCACTTTCATTTACATTTTAATTCCGATAGAAGTTCGATGACTTTGCATCTCTTTTGCGTATCCGATAGTTTTATTACAGTGTAATGAATCTCACAGCATGCTGTAATAGGCAAGTAATTGGTTCATGGCATTGTAATCCAATCGATATCGCGATATAATCATCGTATATCAATTACTTTGGACTACACGCTCTGCGAGAGCGCAATAAATTTAGATACACGACTTCCTCTCATTACTCTTGATTCTAAATGAATATGATTTAACAAGCACACATTCCAAAATTAAGTTTTAAATATTACCATCACTGAAGGAGCAGATTCAGCTTTTAAATATGCTCTCAAATCAGGTAAATTTGCAGATGTTTTTAATCGTACGTAAACATTTTATTGCATTCACTGCATGCGAAAAATACCCAAAATTTATTGTATATTTTAATTATTTCAATCAAAGCAAATTAGAAATCAATGGTAAAATATAAGATGGTCATGTCTCAAAGATAAGAGAGCAATCCGTTCACTTGAGAGTCATTTTTCCTTTGCATGTCGTGTTTCCGTAATTTTGCCTGGTTTTCTCGAAGACAAGCTTTTTGTATCGAGCTTTCTGTAGTCTACGTACGTGGCGTCACGTGACCTGTGAGGTTTTAAACCAAGAGGTTTCGATGACCTGCCTTTGGAGATTCCCTGAAATGAATTTACAACATTTCAGTGCTTAAAATAAAACCAAATGTCATGGTTGACAACTCAATTATAGAAACTTTACTTTGTAAATTTTATGAAACTGACCTTTACTGAATATGTCAGTCATTCTCATTTACTGTTTGAAAATTATGATCTTAATGTTTACTGGTCAATGCAAATTGTGTGCTTTTAAATCATGCAAAATTATTTTTTACACTTGTATCCTTGCCAAAAATACAATAACGTTACTTACCTCCACTGAGAGTTATAAATAGAGGCGAGAAAGTAAATGCCTATTAAAAACTGCATGTTTTCAAAGATACAGTTAAGAAGTATCATTATAATCCACAAGTAAGATTTCCTAATTTAACTGTGTATTTATAATTCAATAGAGTATATCGACACCATTTATTTCTCTGGAGAATTTTTACTAAACATTAATGTTGGAGACTTTTTGTCTGTTTTCCTGTTTGCTGTGACAATTCAGAGTAAGTTATATATAACTCCTGTATGTCGATATCAACATTAATGTTGAAATTACGAAGCTAAAAACAACCATAGTAAAAAAACCCAAAAGTTGTGTCATTCCTTCATTTTAAAAGTTTATACACTTACCGATGTTGGATAAATATCTGGAAGATGTCTTTTTGTGTATCCCGTGGAAGGTAACTTTGGAATGTCGTTGAGTCGAAATTTATTTTCACGATGAGAAGATGAAATAGCGCTTTCGTGACATTTATTTGAAAGATGCCTGTCAGTTTTGTCTCTAGCAGTTAGATTTTCACACATAATACCGTTCCAAGCTTTTTTCTTTTCTTCATAGTCCATATTTGGTGACTTTTGGTACGATGTAGGCTCTGAATGAAACATATTTTGCACAAAAGCATCACCCCAACGGATCATTTCCGGTTTAGAATATGTATTAAGTCTTTCGTCCCGCCTTTGTTTATATAACTGATAAGAACGGACGAAAGTTGAATAGTCAATTAGATGTTTTGACTTTCTTTGAAAAGTTTCTTTTTTTGAAGAAGGTTCATTTTTGCGTGCCACTTCACGCATATTCTGTACATGTTTTGCTGATCTGTTATCTAAAGTTTTGCGATCAATTACAGTCTTCTTATGCTGTCTACTTGAATGTAGGGTATCTGATAAACTACCGTCGGCATAAATATGCACCAGACTGAATCCTGTTTCATCAACATTACTGACCGGTTCATTAAATTGCTTTGTGAGGTCAACAACTATGGAGTTTTTGCGGCTCTTTAATGGCAAATTTATCACATAGTTTGCAACAAAATTATCTTTATCAAAAAGTGTCTTTTCTCTGACCATACTGCTACATACTTTGCTAGGGTAGAATTCTCTGAGAAAACTCCCGTTGTCACTCTGTGTATCATCGTCGAGACTTTTTACTTCTAACTGATCAGAGCAAATTGATATTGCATCTTGACTATCTTGTTGTTTACAAAGATCATCTGAGGACATATCTTTTTTACATTCTAAATTCGGAACTATCCCATGAAGCATAAGAGATTTCTCGTTACCCACGGTTTCATTCGTGTGTTTTGGCACGTGATGCAACCGGCTTAATTCATATGTTCGTAGCTCTGACATGCATCTATTGTTTTCGTCAAAACTGTCATGATTGGTGAATTCCATAAAGGATGGCAAACTCTTCGACCGTCTTAATGGCATTGCCAATATTTCATGCCTAGCGGTTTTTAAAATTTCTCTATCATTATTCTTGCTTTCACTACGCTCAAGCAAATCTTCATCCATGGTTTCATTTATCTGTGGCATACGATCTATTTGTAAACTATTATTCTTGCCCGAAGACACTGCTTGATAACAGTCATTTGTTGGTGCATCTTCTGTGCTTTTTTCCACGCCTACATCTGCGGCAGATGTTCTGTTTGTGCATTTATTTAAGTCCTTGAAGTAGTCAAGATCGGGGTTGCTTGTTCGTCTAACTACTTCTAATGTATGCAGCAAATCAACCCCGGCAAGTGTCTCCTCTTCGATTGACCGAATCAGACACTGAGCCATGTGGAATACACGATTTTTCTCCATCGTTCGACTTACAGCCAGTCTCAAAGACTGGCCCTGAAATAAAGCACCGGTATTTTATGAAATCATAAGATATTTTCCTAGTAATTTAACATTGAGGACAAAACAACGAAAAGATGTGCTAAAGGACCTACTTGTTTCGATTAATGCATTCTAACAAAGTGACACACTCGGAGGAGTGAAATATTAACAAGCGTCAGCTTTGGCATATATATGGATTTAAAATTAGAGCAACCATTTTAAATGTAGATTTATAGTCTAAATTTTATTTTTACCTTTTCCAGCGTAAAGTCTCTTGAGACTTGTTCAATGTATTTATATAATATTTCAACCAGAAAATAAGGTTATGGTTTAGAATTTGGTTATTTCGGTGATAATGAAATGCAACATAGAAAATATATTTCCTCCAATATAATTTTTGGACATGCAATATCTCCCTTTGATATTTGGCAAAATTTAAAAGAACTTACAATCATTTTCTATAACAATGTTAAAAAGTATGAATATTGCGCTTTTCAATGAGTACATTCAGCTTGAAATTCCGAGATATGTTTCTACTCTCGTATGTTTACGATCCTGTCATGCCTTGTTTGTTCATGGCATATATAGATTTTAACCAATGCGCATATATATATATATATATATATATATATATATATATATATATATATATATATATATATATATATATATATATATATATATATATATAATTATATTTCTAATTTAATTGTTCTTGCCTTCTACTCGATTTTGACATATTGGAAAGCTTTGGAAAAATTTTACTACTTTTCTTCGTAGTTTCAATGCCATTTCAATTAACATTCGTTTTCAAAATAAAGCTGCAAAATGGTTTTACATTAGATCCAATTGTATTAAGTATTTCACAAGCTGAAACATTACCTTCTTTGGGGAACTCATAGCTGTCTAGCTGTCGTAACACATTCGATTAACTAACTGTTGTGTACCAGTCTATTCGACTTGTTACGTAGATTGGTTAGCTGTTTGTTTCTAAAGATGGACAACCTAAATCATGCCATTTTTCCTCTGGTATCTAAATTCTGGACCCGTGATTATGGACCATTACAGATAAGACATAATGGATCCGAATGTCTACGTTTCCTTCTTTCTAGCCCTCATCTGCTAAAATGGTTCCTGTAGGAAGGAATGACAGATTATTTTTAATGTGAGCAAAACATTGCAAATTTTTAAAGACATGTATTTAGAACAAATCAAAACTCTAAACAAACAAATTACTCGAAAAGAGATTGAAAGTTCTAAAGCTCATTTTGTTACTATTATGATTGTCAAATCATTAATATTCTTTGAATATACAATGTAGAATTCCAGCAAAAATGATGCTATTAAAAATAATATTGTATAAGACTACACACAGTAACACATAGGGGTAATACATTACTTGACCTTTAAAATAAAGCATACTATGGATAGTGCCTTTCTTCGCTCAATGAATACATATTTCTAATTTTAAAGTATTTAGCAATTAACTTAATTATCAATGAATATCTATTTCTAATTTTAAAGCAAGGAGCAATTGACTTAATTGTCAATTAATACCCATTTCTAATTTAAAAGCATGGAGCAATTGCCTTAATTGTCAATGAATATCTATTTCTAATTTTAAAGCAAGGAGCAATTGACTTAATTGTCAATGAATACCTATTTCTAGTTTTAAAGCATTAAGCAATTGACTTAATTGTCAATGAATACATATTTCCAATTTTAAGAGAGATATAATGGTTGCTTCCAGCCTATCGATTCTTGACATAAAAATAGAAATTTCTTGTCAAATTAGCCGATCTAACAAGAATGTGCACAACCCATGAATCGACGCAATTCACTCCGTTTAATCTATAACCCTAATAAGAACTGAACTTTCACTCATTCACCCTAATAAAAATAATCACATATGCTCGTTTTACATTAAACATGACCTAAAGGTATTAGTTATTTGATATTCACTCTTTTATTCCTACATTAAATGTTTTAATGTTTTTGGTCCATGCTTAAAATACATACACTTAGCAAATTCACAAGAAATTATCGACGCTTAAACATTTCTATAATGCGTATTTATCCTAAAATTCTTCTGTCTTGGATTAATAATATGCCCGTGTTTAGTTTAGTTTCATTTATTGACTGTTCAAAATTTATTTATCTATTTGCTATGATTTATTTACGGACAGTATCCGATATGCCAACCAAAAATAAATACTTTGGTGTTTGTGAGCAGCCTTGAATTTCGTGTAAATAACATGTACATTAGTGCCAACTACACACGCGTGCATGGCAAACTAAATTCAGAAAAAGCTATAAATGGGCACGCTAATCTATCAGGAGATAACAAAAAACCTTAAAAGGCACGCAGTTTTCAAGGACATATGCAAATTACAAAGGTGATAAATTTAATTAGATAGGATTATCAATAAATTTAATGAGTTTTTGGTAAATATATCAGTTCTGATTTCTAGAGAACATTTATTAAATCTAAATATAATGTTCAAAAAGCGTAACAAATGTAACCATAATGGGTTATGTGATATTCGTAAAAGTCAAAATTCTGAAGTTAAGATAAAACATTCTTTGTAAGTGTATGCAAACATTTAAATAAAAAGAAAAATAAATACTAGTTTACTATCTTTTCGAGGCAATGAAGCTCTTCGTGTGCACAATAAACAACATTCGGAAGTAAATGAAATTTATAACACGAAAGAAGAGAGAAACCCTTCAAGAATTTTTATATTTTTACTATCGTTGCAGAGTATTAAATAATAATAATAATAATAATAATAATAATAATAATAATAATAATAATAATAATAATAATAATAATAATAATAATAATAATAATTTGATGTAAAGCATAAAGAATTAATTATATTTTTACTATCAGTCTCAATGATTTACCTATGAGTCTTAAACTGTTGACTAGAAAATATATCAAGTATCGTTCCTTACTTGTGTATCATTATCTGTCAATCTTGTGTTAGACTCAGTCTGAAACATATTGACTGAATCTAGAGATTGTCCATATTAGAGGTAGAAATTGGAGATTATTCTAAAATATTTGATTTAGATTGCGACAATTGTCTCTTGTGTTGATTACTTGGGTTTTTAAGTCAAAGATTTCGCCAACATATTTTATGGCACTAATTTTATATGTCAGGAGATGCCTTATATTCTTGGTTTGATATCTTAACTTCCTACTAATAACAGATTTAAATCTAATAGTCATCTTCAGAATAATTTGGTCAGGCTCATGCTTACAAAATTATGCATCGCTCATCTGTGCAGTTAGGTTAATCTGTGTGTGTGTGTCTGTGTGTGTGTGTGTGTGTGTGTGTGTGTGTGTGTGTGTGTGTGTGTGTGTGTAGTGTTGACCAAAGTCACCTTGGCACGCATTAGATTGTACATGGGAACTTATGGAATATGCTTTTCAGGCGTTCCGAATATCGATATGGTGTCAATACTTCCAAACGATGTTTGGAATTTGTAGCATGGGGTGGTGAATTAATAGAGACACTTGTTGGTCTTTTTAATTTTTTTCTATCGAAGTTTAGTTCATGGCCTCGTGAATGTTTCTCTCTCCGCCTTCAAGAGCACGTCTTGAGATCTTTACCGTCTCTATCCTCTTCTTCTGATGTACGCTATAAGCAATATGCGATCTTCCAGAACATATTTGTTTTACCACAAGCTACCATATAATCATTGAGAAAAGTAGGTTCCGTTATTTATTGATGTATTTATTTAACTATATTTGCATAAAATCTGTAAGGATGAGATTCATTCAACAGGAAATAAACAAAGATGGTTTGTATGTGAGAGAGAGAGAGAGAGAGAGAGAGAGAGAGAGAGAGAGAGAGAGAGAGAGAGAGAGAGAGAGAGAGAGAGAGAGAGAGAGAGAGAGAGAGATTTACTTTTGCAGTTTGATTTATTATGAAACATTAATCTACGTTACTTGATAATATTTGAATGCATGCTTTTTGACGAAATGTCACCATAACAGGTTTCCAAGTTTATATTTCTACAACAGTATTAAGGTATTATTTTTATATTAATATTGTTACAAGCCAGGGGTCTTTTGCTTGACCGAGCGGTGTCAAAACCCTGGCTCGAATCCCGCTAGAAGTAATAAGTTTACCTCATATTTCCAAAGACTTCTATACAACTTCAGTTGTAAGTTGAAAAGCCCGACGTGTCCATTCTATACATAAATTTTACAATAATCAATACAAAACCATATTATTTACAACTTGCAAATTAGCCATCAACTGCACATCCCCACAGTTTCTCTACATTAACTTTCCGTCCCGCTAGTAATTCACACCGTAGAAACTGTACAACTATCCCGAACACGGGAGACTATTTTAACTGCCAACCTGAAGCACATGACACCAGTAAACCTACATCACATTTACCACTAATTCAACATAAACGGTATCATCCGAGTCCTTTCTCATTTATGCCATTGTGTAATTTACCGGTTTACTACCACAAATACTGCCGCTACAGTCACAACACCTATGTACACCACTAGGTTTTATAAAGTGCTACATCACGACAGAGACAGTCATGAGGATTGGGTCTGAGTTCGCTACTCATTGGCCATGGCATCTTAGAAACTCACTAACACTTTTTCTCCGTGACGTTTTCTCCAAAAAATTGACTAATTATTTCGTGCTAAGGAATATTTCCCATTGCACCGAATTTCAATAATCAAACATGTAATCACACAAAGCTGCATATTGCTTAAACTAAATGCGCATCTCCTTAATTTTATTACAATATCTTAAGATGAATGAAAACGAGTAGATTAAAGTGATAGTATTGATCGTAAAATTTCAAACGATGGAGATAAGGTAGAAGTAGATATATAATAAAATAGTAACAACAATGTACTAGTTTCGCTCTTTTCGACACATGTTGTGACATGAAGCATAAGATTATAATTATTTCAATCAAGTTTTCTTTACTTGTGACCTACTTCCATTTAATTTACTTGAATTTTCTACATGTATAAATAATATAATTAAGTTGTACGTAAGAACTATACTTTTAGCCAACGGTCTATATAGTAAGACTGGTGTTTATCTCCCTCCTACGACCAATGTTGCGATGTAGGCTATGTGGTACAAATACCTCCTCAGAAGAAAGTGGTCAAACCTTAAGTTGCTAACAGTGCAAATACGGTATAAAATTAGTAGATTATTGATCGGAAAGGGTTTACGAAATACTTAACAACGTCTGATATGGTGATACTTACTTACCCTTAGATTATTACTATGTTGACATATCCAGTAACAAAACAAATCATGCAAAAGCTATAATGGTCTAAGAATTAAAATTCGTGAGCAATTTTCATTAATGATTTCTGCGGAAAACCTCATCACATCACCGACTACATCCGCACTTGTAGCAAATATGACGAGTATACATTCTGTCCGTTGTTGTTGTAGTCAAGTGACAATATTATTCAAAACAAAACTCCAATATAGTTAAATGAGTCAAAGATTAAGGGACAAACTGCTTTATGACTTGACAGCTGCGTTATATATCTACCGTTTCAGTAAAATAATAACTTTTGTGGTCCGGAAGCGGACAAATCTATCTTTTTCAAATCTGTATAATCTAACCCGCGCACTGATCAAACTGATCTAAAGGTATATGATATTCATTAAGTTTAATAACGCCCACTAAAACTCATACAGTGTCAGGATACGAAAATATTTTATACGATATCACATTCGAGGAAACAAAAACATAAAATATGAAGTGAAATTAATAAGATTATTTTATTGCTGAGATTTGTTGGATATTCTGTATTGTAATAATTCTGGGATATGACTATTGTATTTTATGATATGGAGATCTGTCTGTGCTGCATTTTATGATTTGCAGATATGTTTGTACTATATTTAATGATTTGGGGATATGACTGTATTGTATTTGATAGTTTGGGGATACGTATGTACTTTATTTGATGATTTGGGATACGTATGATAATTTGGGGATACGTCTGTACTGTATTTGATAATTTGGGATACGTATGCTAATTTGGGGATACATATTTATTGTATTTGATGATTTAGGGTCGATAATGACGACTTTACTGACTCAGATTGGCTTTATGTAATGGGGACGAGTCGTCAGAGTTGACACAAGGAATATTTGCTTAACACTTGACTTTAATTCCAGTTCGAATACAACCGGGATAGATGTTGTTGTAAAAAGGTCGAGAATGTAACTCAGCATGACCTATTTATTGGAATAATTATTTCCTGATGTAGCCAATGCTAATGTTAAAACTCTCAATTTTCTACAAAAGACAAGTGATTTTAAAAAATTCTCATCAATAGTACAACAATGAATAATGAAAATACTTCTATAATTTACTGAGGCTACATAACATTTCGTTAAACAGATCCTGGATCTACTTTCATGTCAAAATATTTAGAATCTTTATTAGCTAGTATTTATTTCATATTTACATAAACAATGAAATTATATTTTAATTGCATTTACTTATCATATTTGTGTCAATTTTATGTGTGCAAGATTGTGTTTAAAGTAAGATAAATGCCTAAGTCCGATTAAAACGTTTGAATAATTGGTTACTTTTAGAATATTATTTTAAAAACAAGTTTAAATATTATATATATATATATATATATATATATATATATATATATATATATATATATATATATATATATATATATATATATATATATATATATATATATATATATGCGTGTGTGCGTGTATGTGTGTCTGTGTTAATTTTGTAAACAACTAGAAAAACTCTTTGAGGTAAAACTCTGCCACATTTGCATGTCATATTTTAAGCGAGGATGTTTCGCTTGCAATCGGCTCTTATTATATCTCAAAGTTTTTGTACCTGACTGTTGGGATTTTTTGATTTCAAAAATTAATTTACCGTTACCGCTAATATCTATCAATTGTTACATTATTGATAAGCGGGTATCAATAAGAAGACGGGTGATATTTCTTTATATATCCAAAACACAAAAAAACCTCATTTTAACATTTTCATGTTGATACTTAAGCTCTTCTCTGTACTAGATTACTCTTGCTACCAATTGGCTAGGGCCTGAGAGTACTAGATTACTCTTGGTGCCAATTGGCTAGGACCTGGAGTACTAGATTACTCTTGGTGCCAATTGGCTAGGACCTGGGGTACTAGATTACTCTTGGTGCCAATTGGATAGGACCTGGGAGTACTAGATTATTCTTGGTTTCAATTGGCTAGGGTCTGGGAGTAATAGATTCCTCTTGGTGCCAATTGGCCAAGGTCTGGGAGTACTAGATTACTCTTGGTGCCAATTGGCTAAGGTCTGGGAGTACTAGATTACTCTTGGTGCCAATTAGCTACGGCCTAAGAGTGCTAGGTTACTCTTGGTGCTAATTGGCTACGGTCTGGGATTACTAGATTACTCTTGGTGCCAATTTGCTAGGGCCTGGAAGTACTAGATTACTCTTGGTGCCAATTAGCTAGGGCCTGAGAGTTCTATATTACTCCTTGTGCCATTTGGCTAGGATATGGGAGTACTAGATTACTCTTGGTGCCAAGTGGCTATATTTTTGCTATATTCTGCACCTATTAGATGCTAGAAATCTATCAATAATTGTAGAACTGGCTTTTTATCGCGCGCTAGTACTGGGAAGAAAGACCCATAATCTGCAATGCAAAACATCGATATGATTTAATTGAAAATAACAGTGGGTGTTTATTTTTGTTGGTATTCTGTTTTGCCTTTATAGTGGCCCTTTATTGATTGGGTTTGTCCACATTGAACACATTAGTTGCAAGAAATATTTGTTTGCATAGCATAGAAATGTATTTTTCAAAATAATGTATTTGACATTCACGTCGCATCTCATTATTCTATACGAATATAGAAAGCACGAATAGAAGGACGAGTGCCTTATTTATCGGCATTAACTATGTGTATGTGCTTGAATGGTTATTTTCAATGTCTTTCTCAAATAGTATCTATGAACCTATTTGCGTACAGGAATGTGAAATTAAAGTGTTTAATCAATAAAACAATCGAACCTTATGAATTATAATCACAGATGAATTAATTTATTAAGAATAAAATTTATCTGAATTCTAATGATTGCATACTATTCTACAAATATTGTTTTAATACAATAATATGTATAATTCAAATTGTGACCATTAACCACTATCACTAGTTGCAAGACGGTTTAAGAAGTGTTTCATGCAATGAAGTGTTAAATTCATCTGTAGCAAAAATTGACAAAACGTGTTTATTCTATACACAAGTTATTTCATTAGATTCAATTTAAAAAAACAAAAACAAAAAAAAAACATAACATAATCTGAACATATTCGGCCTTTCTCGTTAAGAAGAAAAGAAATCTCGAATGAGTTTCGTATCCACTGAGAACTATTTTTTAACCTACTTTTATTCACATTACACAATATGGCGGCTGAAAGTACAAGGTTACATTCCGACCATTGTCGACATATTACGTGGTATACTCCGCCCAAGGCAAAATTACCGTATATATCGAATTGATATATATTCTTCCAACTATTTCTCAAGTTATTTCTCAACTTAACGGAAATGGCGGGGCAACGTTCTGGTATAGCGACAAATGGGACTAATAATTATTTTTAGATATTGTTTTAGTTACACAATCTCTGAGCTGTATGCACATTCTATGATGATTCTAAACTTGATAAAAAAAATAGAATAAATAAATGGTAATTTTAGATAATGATATTTCTATTTATAATTTCTTTTTTTTTTTTTAAAAAAATACACTATTAAGCGTTTAGGACCTGGAGCCAAAATCTTTTATATGATAAATCATCATTCTAATTGGCAAGAGATCACGACAATCGGTCTACTTTATGATTTTTGTGACAAATATTCATCTAAAAAGTGATGAATGTCTATATTTATATTAGAGATTATGCTTTTGTTTGGCTTAGTTTCTTCATTTAAGTTACCTTGCTCTTTTAAGGTCTAATATGGAGATTTCATTGATGAGTAAATGTTTTCGCGTTTTTGGAGCCTAATATGAGTAAATAAAAAAAAACAATAATCAGGTATTGTGTTTCTTGTCGAATTGTCAAAAGTTTTATTCCTAAATTTAACTCAGAATTAGATTGCGTAAATTTACTGACTACATTATTTCTATTCACTTTGACTCAATTCCCACATGTGTGTATAGCCATTTCAAATCTAGTGGGCCATCCATTACTCCACAAGGGTACTGATTCAACTGCATTTTAAGTAAAATGTTCTTGTTGTCTTTGTATGTCGGAAACGGTCACAAATTTTAGCTGTAATTGAAAATGGGCAATTATTGCTTTTTCTCACTTTCGAAAAAGCAATCTGTTTTGCTAATCCGACTGTTCCTATCTGAGTCTGGTTTATCAGACCTGTTGTCTCAGTCATGGTATCCATACCCATAGAAACGCTTTTAAAAGAAGCTCAAATCTTCTGCTCTGCCTGACGGAGTTGTTATAAAATCCAACAACAACATACATATAACTAAAATAAATTCACTCACAAAGCAACTTAAGGTTTCTCTTGTTTGATAACACCATACAAAACATTGTGACACACTCACACGCGCGCGCGCACACAAACAACCCTCCTCAAGTCTAGCTATTCGCTAGAAGTCCAGACACACAGACAATACTTATCATTGGCCAGGTTAAACCAAAGTCTCTCAAGTGCTACTGCAAGGCCGGCAAAGACCAGAAATATGTTATGACAGACTGGTTTCTTCTGACTTTGTCAAACACTCTCAAATTACCCAGTTGAATCAAATATATTAATGCGATTGCAAATGACAACTCTTACAAACAAGAGTGGCTCATTCGTCAGTCAACATGTTATTCCTCATAAAGATTTCCATGCAGTGCATCATTGTACTAATGTTAGCAACACTTGCCATATTTCCAAAACGGAAACTATAAATTTTCAAAAAGTCATGAATTAGAAATTTCCTGACGTCGCTACATGTTTCATTAGAACTGTAGCCAGTAGGCATATTGTACTGCATAGTATCGTACCGTTGCTTATCATATAATGTTTCCCAAATTAGAACTGATGAAAGTCAAAACTTAACCGCATAAAAGATCTTATTTATTTATTGTCAATTTCATATGCCATCGGTCAATTAAATTTGATAATCTAGTATAAAAAATTAAAAAAAAATGATGTGTTTTTAATTTTTCAGGCGTAGAACTAATGTATACTTAGAGTAGACATGTCATACCATTGCCCTCATTAACATATTTGTCTTAATGCGCAGTAAAACCAGAGAAGCATTCTTAGTACCTCATGAATACTGTCCTTCGAATCTACTAACTAAATTGCAAGTGTGCCGGTTATTTTAATTATTGAACAATTTGGGTGAGAAAACTAATATATGTCGTATTTGTACCAGGACAAGTAATTCCCATTCGCGGTGTTATATTATTTGTTTCCCACCTCAACATAGTTTAGTGGGGAGGCAAATAATATAACTCCTTTACTGGGATTTCCTTGTCTCGGTCCAAACCCCATCATAAATATTTTTTTCATTTCTAATAGAAAAAGTCTCATAAGGTATTATTTCTCTGCAGATTATTCTGTCTCAACATATTCAGGTCGTCCTGTCTCTACTGCCTTTAACGGCAAGTATCGCAAAAGGATATGCGAGTACTTTCATTCTTAATTTACATTCCAGCATATTACAATAAATCAAACAATCACAATCCTTAGCAAATAATGCATTTGTATGGGAAAATATGAAGGAGTCTTTTTTGAGAAATAGTGAACGACCGCGGGAAAATGATACATAAATTATAGATGTGAGATGGCCCTTGGTCTCAGTATTCTTTTCTATGCTATTTGTATAGGCTTCAGAGTCTGAACCAGTCTATATGCTACAAGCTACGAATATTTCTATCTCGATGATCTGATTCACATTATTAACTTTATCTTCTCTCCTTTTGAATGGACCAAACAGCTTGTTTAATTTGTTCACAAACAAAACTAATCAACCAAAAGTGTCTACATGTGTGTACATGGTTTGTTTAGAAATTAGTTCCAAATACAATATAAATGTAGACAACCATGTCGTGCAGTATGAAAGTGTTCAGAATCAAAAACTACTGCACAATTCTGACAACGTAAAGTTCATCATATAATAATTATAATTACTGCTAAAGGATTTAGACATAATGTATGCAGTACGTGCGTGTGTGGTTGGGGAATGATAGAGTAAAATGATTTTGGATGAATATTGAAAAATAAGTCGCCTTTTATCATTATGTACAATATATTTACATTGAAAACAAATAGCTTGATTTTGATTTTATTATTTCTTGTATCAGCTTACAAAGTAGAAACAAAGCAGCAAATATCAAGTAAAATATATCAAATTGTATTACCGAGATAGGCGGTGATACTTTAAAAGCGATGTCACACTTGTGCCATCTTAATGAACTTTAGTTATATTTTTAAGTGTCTTATTGGTGAGTTTTGCCAGCTGTAGTTGGATTTGTAACCAAAATGTTGACAGTGCGGTACAACACTGGAATGCATAGTGTTTTCAATTTTTTTGCAAACAAAATACATCCATTAAGTTTATTTTTCTCTCTATCTATCGATGCTCATATTTACTAGCATTTATTTTGATTTATTAAATTCACACCATACCACTATTCAGTTTATAACATATCTTATACTTCTTTCACTATAATCTCAACCTTAGCCAGTCTATTAGCGTTAGGTCACTTCCGCATAAATAACACGGCCAATCGTGCGCTCATAGATCACACGGGTTATCGAACATTAACTCTCACCCAGAAACGAAAAACTGATCAATAGAGCGCAATGAAACAATTCTTTCCATATTTTATATCGACAGAGAAGGTTCAAACCAGATTCAAGCCACACACATACACACACACGAACGCACACACGCAGGCACGCGTGTGCATGAACACACAATAACATAATGCATGTTATGGGAAAGTGTTTTACTAGGAATATCGGGTAACAAGGCACATAAGTATAACATAGGAAAATGTAAATCTAATTGGCCTATACAGTATATGTGAATTGTATTTGAATACGCAAGGATCGCTATAATAAACTTAAAATCTTTCATAATGAGTCTGGATGTTTACATTACAACATAATTGACTCTTTTTCTGATAGGTAATACCTTACATGAAAGTTCAACTGAAATCTAATGGATTAAATGTTTTTGTACCGTCCGAGAAAAATACCGCTATAGTCTGATACAGGTTTCTGACGTGCAACCTTCTTCCAACTCAAGTGACAAAGTCAGAACTGCATATGCAGTCTTTTGCAATACAAGTTTTAGAGAAAATAGTAAACTGTAAAATATTTGTTGTTTTGTAATTAATGCCATCACTTGTTTCTGAATTGTTCATGATTCGGATAGAATAAACCAGTTTTCCACGGTTTTCGTTGCCGTTCCAAAAATGATAATCATACAATGTGCTGAATCTAACTAAAACAATTTTTCAGTCGTAACGTAATTAAACCTAAATTCAAATAATCAAATTTTTCATAGTTTCTTAAACTTTGAAATAATTGCTGCGTCATGGCTCTTCCTGTGACGTATTACACATGAATAATCCAATCTGTATACATTTGATAAACAATTTCCAATGCGAGCTAGAATGCTGGAATGACATTTTTGTGAGGGCTGTTGGGAGACTCGCTTATGCACCACCTAGAACTCTATTCGTGATAATAAGACGACTATTAAGTTTCCTAAGTCTTTAAAATCAAGATTGTTGTCCATTATTAATTATATTTCCTATCAAAGGCTTGAGTCTCAATTGAGTGAATTATATACATTTAAGCAAACTGACAGCATTCAAGTGAGTTATCATTGAGTTCTTTTGTTGGCTACAATGTAAAACCGGGAGGTTTCAAACTAAAGATGTAAAAAATGTTGCAATTACAATTTTGATGTCTAAAACATTGATTCATCTTTACAAAGATATTAATCACTCTATGTATATCTGAGGTATTTGATTTATATATAATATACCGATTACTGACACTATCACATTATATATATATATATATATATATATATATATATATATATATATATATATATATATATATATATATCGCTAATAAAGAAAGCCGTTTTAGATTAACCAAAACAGATATTAGATAAGTTTTAAAAATTTAATTTGCAAATAAAATTTGATCTGTACAAACCTCTTTTTCTGATTCCTGTGTTTGTGGTAAAATCACTCTTTTAACTCACCTCATCATTTCTGTGGCTTTGAAAGATGCATCCTTCTTTTATAAATTGTATATAGTACACCAATGTCTTTGATTAGAAAAAAATGCTTCCCATATATACCGACTTTTAACGTTTGATGGCAATATTGTATTTTGGTAATTTTCTCTGATCACTTAGTTTAAATAACAGGAATCTCATTGAATAATATCCACAATCTTGGTGGTTGATTTGAACGATGCCTCTCTTATTCGTATAGTCACTTCTGTCAGATAGTAATGTGAACGCACATTGTCGTGTCAGAGTGCTTTCTGATGTTTATATCTCTTGTGCTCTATCCGGTATCAAAGCTTACACTTTCGTAAGGTTGTCGTTTTTGTTTTACTGTTCAGCTCAGTAGATCGACTTCCATCACGAATGCGCATCGATCATTAGCATTGCTCATTAAAGCATTTAACGCTGCGACTAAAGACTGTATCAACCCGTATTCTGTAACACCTATTATTGATGTCAGCGCACTATAGCACAGTTCAACATGATGGTCTCGTAGCTGTATTAATATGCTGATTTTCGCTTTCATGCAAACTATCCTGACCTTCAGCGTGAAATACCACCAGTTTAACTAGTCTTGTCTGCCTGCCTAATCTGAGATTAAAAGTAGGTTTATGTGTCTTCCGATTATCTAAGCAAGCGCTTTGCATCTATTTACGTGTCTTAACATGAACTGTCACATAACGTTTTTTGTGTGTGTGTGTGTGTGTGTGTGTGTGTTTAACGTGTATGTATTTTGTTCGCCATGTTGTTGCAGGGTATTGAAGAGGTTTCATGGGTAAATATAAAACTTAGCAACCGGGAAAAGAATGTTTTCCACACCAGTTTATCTGTTTCTATATTTCGAGAATCAGTTGTATTGATTTTAGATGAGAAACTCCTTTGGCTCACGGCATTGATTTCATGAGCAAACATTGACGGTACCCTATTAATTTCTCCCTCCCAAGGGTGAAACTATAGTGGGCATATGACAAACATAGCACACAGATTTTGTCCTTCACTATTCACTGGTGTGTCAAATCAGTGCATAAAGACAATATCAATAACCACGATAAGCACTCGGATGAAAGTCTGAATAATTGATTATATTTCATGACTCCTGTTCTGTTGTTATTCACCATAATTAGTGGATTCAAGACTGTTTCATTATTCTGGTCCACATTATTAAATGTTCAACGTTGTTCATGAGCTCAACAAAGTCGTGGCAGGCCGGAAAATTGATTTGCAATTATATATTTTTTTTTTAAAATTCTCCGTGTGCATTGTATGTGGTTAAAAGTTTCAATCAGCGTCAATAGTTGAGGTCTAAGTCATTTTTAAATAGAAGTAAACAATGTTTCAGTTATTAGTCGCGAGGTTAAAAACCTCATAATGACAGCTTTGCAGAATCCAAGCGTTTAAAATAACAAATTTTATATGCCTTCAGTGTTGATGATAAACTTTGCGCAAAGCCTTGCATTTTCTTACAACAAATCACAGGTGATGTTACTTCTAGTTTTTTGAGTAAGAAAAAATATCTCAGAAAAACAAACGATAAAAATTTACAAAGCCAACACGAAAGCTCGGTTATTTTGACCAGGTAAATGGACATCAGTTTCAGCTTAATTTATAGCAGACGACGTCTGACGCAGACATTGAAATCCTTGTCTGACATCTTGCTTGAATTTGTGCAAAACATGTACAGTGTTATACTGGTATGGGTTCACTCCATATGCTAAATAAAATTCTATCTAATAAGGAGGTCTCAATACCAGTTATACCAATAATATTTTTAAGCAAATTACACCTAATGTCTTGCACTTTAATGTGGTCATGAATTAGTCAATATACACATTTCCAATTATATTTACAAGACTAAGCGCCAGATTTACATTTTGTCAGTGCATTTATAGGTTATTAATTTGGTTATTATAATTCGCATCAGGCAAGCGTTCTTTTCTACCATTTAATGCAGACTATAATCTTCATGAAAACTGTACTATGTTTCTCATATGCATATCGCTTAATATTCATAAGCATTCGACAACTGTGTCACAAGCCTGGATTTTCACGATTTGTATCTAATTACGATGCCGACAAAAAATTTGGTTGTGCCTTTTGAAAATGTATTTGATGGAAGACAACGTTCTGAGACGTATAAATATTTCACCCTAGTGAATCAACGATGGTAGTTCCATGAAAGGCAGATGATTTATGGAAGGGGAATTTATACCATTACCTTTGCGTATCGTTCACTACAGTAATCCAGAGTTATTTACGGTGTCTTTTTTTCTGTTAGTGAATATCTATTAACATACATGAATATACTTTTATATACACCGAAAACACAAAGATTTGTTTACAGTATTACCGATAAAGACCAGAAGAGTTCCTCTCTCAAGTGCCAAATCACTTTATTAGAAACATAGAGTTTGTAGGAAAATCTAAAAGTCTATAATCTCGTATCTGTATTAATGGAGTGTCCCTAACATCAAATGTAAACAAGAGTCCGGAAAATACGTGCAATAAATATAACGTAAATGGCAGAAAGGTTATAGTCATATTTGCTAAGCCCCAGCTATACAGTCATGTATAAGCTATAATCTACATGTCTTGGGAATATTACCGCGGCCATGTTTTGATGTCTGAAGATTGCCACAGGTTAGTGCTGAAATTTTACGCAAGTATACAAAACCTGCCGGAGACTTGATTCTTGAATCGACAAAAGACGATATATCGCACCACATCACACTTATGTATTAAGGTTAGTCAGAGATCAAAAGGAAAGTCTACGGCTTAAACGGGGCGTGTACTTATCCTTCCCCACGTTGACAGAAAGCGAGAGAGATATTGATTGGATTTGATTGGATAGATTCACATCGATATCAAATCGATTTGTGATAGAGGGTGTGATTAAAATGCCGACCCGAATGTCACTTCAAACTGGTATGAGAAAATTTAGTAGTCGCCTAGGAAGATTTCTGAACAATAGGGTTACTCTGAGAGAAGCCACTCGTAATTTGGCCATAAAATGTAGAGGTCGAGTCTAAGGAAAGACACAGCTTCGAAATGGTCAATAAGTTATATGCTCGATATTGCAGAATATTACGGCATCATAATTGTAATTATTTGTAGTATGCATATTAATTACTAGGATAGTTTAGTATGTACAATTACCTTTGTAATGTTTCATTTACACGTGTATTTGAGAAATGGGCTTGAGCTTACATAGAGAATTATAGATGCAAGGCGGAATTATGTAGATTGTTAGCTTATGTTCAGCCTTAATTTTTTAATTCGCTATATGGGTAATTACACATACTTTAAGTGTGAATTTGGAATGGTTGAAGTATGTAAGCTTAGTTACTATAGACTTATATAAGTACATGGATATTTTAATATTTGCCTACTTTATATGAGTTGTATGTTAAACAAATGCGTCTGATTATTGTGATATTGTTTAGTATAACGGGATTAGGAATATGTTTTGATGTGAGCGAATGTATTGATGTATGTATAAGAAGTTACTGATACCGTGAGTTTTATTATGATGTTTGGTTTACAATGCAAGAACTATGGATATATCGCTGTGAACGAATACGTGATCGAAGAAATTTAATAGCCGTTATCTGGTCATAGGCTGTGTGTGATGCGAGATGAAAGTGCTAAGGAAAACATTGTACCGTCCCTGTGATTTCACAAGAAGCGTTTTGGGGTAAACAACTTCCGGTTCCGTTGAGTCCCGATTCTCCAGTAGGTAGAGACGTTATTGAGACTAGCCGAACAGTCGAAGTCGACGTTATTGAGACTAGCCGAACAGTCGAAGTCGACAGAAGTCTAGTCGGTGGAGAGAAGTTGTAGGAAGAAGAAAAGGAGTCTGGAGGAGAAAGTGGAGGAGAAGGAGAATGAGTATAGAGAAGTCGAGGAGTAGGAGAAGGAATTTGGAGATGTCGGGGAGGAAGAGGAGAATGAATTGGGTGAAATAGGTGAGAGAAGAATACCACATATTAGTAGAATACAAGAAAATATGGAAATCGATTTCATCCTAATAATCAAATGATGCAATAGGCTAATAAAGTGTCGAGCGGAACAAGTGTAATTGGAAATCTGAAGCATTTTATTACTATATTGTTATTAAATTTGTATTCATTGAATTTCAACTTGTTTGTATATTTAACCATTTTTAACCGTCGGTAATGCTGACTGGGGGTTTGGAGCTTTACATCTATCTTTCACTAATTTAGATTCCAGCAAAATCGAGCCTGGGTGGGACTTCTACAATAGTTTAAATAAAATATTGGGAGCACTGCACCCCAACCATACCAATCCCTTACAGTTAGAAATGAAACCATAAAATCTATGTCTCCAAGAAAGACAAGCAATCCAGTTAGAAGATGAAAAGAAAGCCATAATAATGTGAAGTCATCATTTATTCAACTAGGCCGTTCGGAGTTACAGCTAGTACTTAAGTCATTAAAGAGTCAAGCAAAAGATAGGGTTGATGATTTTGAAGAGTACCGTGTCTGCTAAAAATATATTTTAAAGGAAACAAAAAGTTGATTACTTTGGTTTTCAAGAAGTGGATAAAAATATGATTGTATTGACTGAAAATAAGAAAAAGGCGATAAGTAAGAAGGACAATTTGTGGAGTAAGTTTTCAGACCAATCCTGGGCCAGAAGAGTCTTTTCTCTAGGACAAGCAGATCGGTCAATTCTTAGTGTTGTATAATTATTCATCTTTCCAGAATCCGATTAAACTCTTCCTTAGACAGGGATGCATCGCGATGAACTCGTTAGGCTAAGTCTGCAACAAAGTTAAAATTAACGTCCGCGGTGATACGAATACGTGGGTGCCTTTGAACCTTGACTCAGCAGGAAGAGTTCGCACACAAGTGGCATACGATATTGAACATCTTTAAATCATCTAGGTGAACTGTTCAAATTGAGGTTAGTGTTAGGACTGGTCGGCCTGGTGTCAGAATAATGTGACTGGGTGGGACATCATGCTACATGTCTGCAGCATTATGTCCCAGTGCTAGACATCACTATAAACTGCTACAATGCAGATATCGTAGCGATTTGACTGAAAAATTGTTAAAGTTACGATAAAAATCATAATCAAATCACATCACATCAAAAAGCAAAAAAACATTAACAATTACACTGCTATTTTCTATAGTTTTATAATCAAACCGACTTTTCCAGAACATGATGTATCGAAGACTGATATACACAAAAATGATTACCAACAAACCATACCTTTGTAGAAGAAAATGTTATGTGCATCAGTGTAGAGGTTCTCTTTGCGGATAGAAAATAAACGTCTTGTTCACTATCATCAGGTATTCCCAAGACATCTTGTCGAAACCGAAAAAATGTAAGGACCTTTTATTATTGCTATTCTGGTGTGGCCTCTGAAATAAATAAAATGAGATCTTATGCCTTCTGAAGTCAAGGATAAAAACAACCCAAGCCCGATAAAAAGATAGCTAATTTAGTAGGACGTACCATCACATCAATATGTACTTAGGTGACAGTGTCTTAAGGATCGGTAAGTTCCAGATACCAACTGCTTTAGTTGCGTTGATATTTAGGTTATATCATCCAGTGATATTAAGGCACCAAACCTGTCAAATTATACCTTGGTAGCAGCTTATCTTTGACCGACAATCTTCCCTGTACCTACAATTATTTGCAGTTTAAGTAATCCTGTATAGTATTACAAGCTTTGACCAGCTTAGAAAGAACCAGTTCGTTCTCTTTCGCATCAACAGAGTCTATGGTTGCTGCATCTTTTATCCACCGTAGGATTTGATAACTGAACTTTTTTATTCGTATTCATGTTTATAGTCTCTTGAACAGGGTGCACATTGATTGTGGATGGAATGGCTAATGAATGATCTTGTCGCCGCTTCTCGAGCGTCTGAAATGGCTGATATAAATACCATTTTATTTGACGCCATATCCAAGTTACTGATTATGATATCACCTTCAAATCAAATAGTGCGTCTTGTAGTGCGCCGGGATGCTTTGTTGCAGCCAGTTTATGATCCATGACATATGTTTACCCTCCGCGTCTTTATCGTATTTGTACGTGTTTACGTTTGTATCCTGGTGGTCAACGTACCACTTTGTGGCAACATTCTTGGGTCGAGAGGTGTCAACCACATTGTGATAGGTCAACCTGGCACCCTATTAAACGGTATGATCTAGGTGATATCAGCATAGAAGTTGGCGAGTTTGTCTGGCGTCTTTACGCTAGTTCGACGGGTCAATAGCAAAGAGAGATCTACGCCGAATCTCTTTATGTTGCGGTGAATACAACCATGTCAATCATATCGGTATTAGCATGGCGCTTATGGCTATGTTTCTAAACAAACAGGAAGGTTAACGACCATACCGAAGAAGCGCTTTTAGTATCTCGAGGGATTTCTTATCGGCACATTGGCTTGTCATTTTTCTGAACAGGTAGATTTGAGTAGGTGAGAGGAAGGATCACTGGGTAAGCAACGAACCTTATTTGCGGCAGGAGAATATATGTGACAATGTAGAGTAGGAGATCAAGCTTTGCACGGAATGCTACCCAATGCAAGGTGTCGATGTTAATTATCCAGTCCTCGTGCCCGCTGATCCATCGCAGCCGATTTAGTTCGTCTTTCACTTAGACGTTTGTAAGGTGTTTCGGGGACCTGTCGAGATGTAGCAGGTTAGGGTTTAAAAGGGTCGTCGTCACGATGTCTCCACCGTGTTTTGACCGGCAGATGACTGCGCATTTAATAGCCTTTAAAGCTATGATGTGAGAAGCCACGACACGAGCTTAAAGGGAACAGTCCTCTTTTCAGTAGCTGCTAGAGCTGATACTGTCTTGGCAGTAATATCTATATGGTGAACTAATAGTAGAAAGATTCCACCTTCTTATTGAATGATCTTTAAGGACCTCGAAGGAATGATTAATGTAGACACTGCGTTTTGCTTTGCATACCGCCATGGGACGCTTGGCCTAGGCAGCCATCAGGATAATAAGATGGCATCCATGGAACCCTCTGGCATCCAATATTAACCTGAAACCGCGAGCCCTCCAGTACGTGGCGAGATTACCCTGTAGCATCGTGCGTATGTCTGCATATGCTTTAGTTTTATTTTGTATGATCTGTTTATTATTCGTTCCACAGCGCCCGGGCGAACGATGTCTTTGAAAAAAGGTTCATGACTGACTACTTGAAGTGCTTCAGGATGAAATAATAGATTGGGTAGATTATGTTGATGTCCCTCTTTTTCATATTCAAATACAAATCTATGTTTGGGTCTCGACATATGAAGCTCGCGATATGGTGATAGACGCGGACCTAATTGTTTTTCGCTCACTGCAGAAGCATTTCATCGGATGGCTCCTGGTGTCCGTTGAGGCTTAGGCTCAATTCTGTGACGCTACAAACACCATATTATTGATATTCTGATTATTTTCATGCACAGAGAACTGGAGGTCTACGAAGATATTCCAGGGTGCAGCGATGCCCTGATGGGAGCCGATCTGCCAGGAGTACTTGCCAGAGACCTAACTCTGTTGCATATCAGTTGGTAATGCATAGAAGCATATGACACTCGGCACTCCTGAATTTAAGCTTGTTGATTTTTATTTCCAGCCATGATGTCATGGCTAGCATCCAAAAGAAGTGTTTCTGTGTTCACGGTGTCGGCGCTGAAGATGGCGTCGTCGTCAGTGTTTTTGCGGTTCAGCGACACGGTTTGCTTGGAACCATAGATAACTTTACACTCATTCTTTCTCGACCAACCTTCCTTTTCTTACCGCGAAGGCCACTGCTTGTGTTGCTGAATTTCTTGTCACATTTATAAACTGTTTCATGGTAAATTGGACCATGTAGGCGTTATCTGTGTTATGTTTTACGAACGTCGTCCTCATTTCCACGCTGTGTACATCCTCTCAACTGTAGCTCTCTAAATCGATGATAGTTTTAGCGATTCTGACATGATCTACGCAAACCTTCACCTTGTGAATGTCAATGATGTAGCCGACGCTATCAAACAAAATCTAGTTGTTACGCTTGAGGGGGGTGGAGTCCAGGCACTTGGATTTGTTAGACTGTACTTATCGGTAAGTGACCATGGCGCTGCTATATATGGTCCCTCTCTGGACAAAGACATGCATTTTAGTCTGTCGGCTGCTTTATTTTACTGAATAAGGCTCTGAGTGATCGAAATTGACATACCAAAACTACGGCCATAATGAACAAGCCTTTCTTAAGGTAAAGGTCGTGATTATCTGCTGTCGTCTCATATACAAAGCCATAATGTCTGATCGTGTCGATTGTCCCCAGAAAATATGCTCATACATGTGACTTGCCAATGACAGCAGATTTGCCGATGAACCTACAAAGTGCCAGTTTCGTGGTACATTTATTTCCGTCTTTTACAATAGTTTTTACAAACATGAAACAGTAATCAAATGCACCTCCAGATTTCCGTTGTGGCAATAATCACAACAACCAAACACATTTATTCAACTATGTTTGCCGATCATTTACATCATCGGAAAATATAATTCTTTTAGAAGCCATATCAGTATTCACGCTGTAAAAAAAGACAAAACACTGATAAATTAAAGACAATTGAAAACATACGATAACAGTATTAAAAGATAAGGGCAACCTTTATTATATGGTTTGTCCTCAATTTTCTATAATGTGAATTATATAAAAGAAACTTCTAGGAACTAATTACATTATCTGTAAATAGTGATATACACCGTTTCAGATTAAGATTTTAATACATTACAGTTCTGCTACAAGTACTGATCGGTTATCTTAATTGAAAATATGTACCATCAGTTTGTGTTTGAACCAACGACTACTGGTTTATTGATGAAAATTAGGATGAAGAGGAGATGACTTTGCGAACTAACTCGTTCATTGAAGTGCAAGCTGTTAGAAAGTTTTTTTTTTAAAAAAAGCAACAAAGAATTGGAGTCTTTTAATAGCGCATTTTTTAAATAAGTAGAGAACAACCGTTCATTGCTATATGAATTCTATGATCATTTTCGAATTATTGATTGAAAAAATAATATATTTTGTTTTCTTTTCGACAACTGGTTTTCAAACAAAAGCTTGATTATGTATGTATGTATGTATGTATGTATGTATGTATGTATGTATGTATGTATGTATGTATGTATGTATGTATGTATGTATGTATGTATGTATGTATGTATGTATGTATGTATGTATGTATGTATGTATGTATGTATGCATGCATGCATGCATGCATGCATGCATGCATGCATGCATGCATGCATGCATGCATGCATGCATGCATGCATGCATGTATGTATGTATGTATGTATGTATGTATGTATGTATGTATGTATGTATGTATGTATGTATGTAGATACATATACAAATAGATAGATAGATAGATAGATAGATAGAAAGATAGATAGATAGATAGATAGATAGATAGATAGATAGATAGATAGATAGATAGACAGACAGACAGACAGACAGACAGATAGATAGATAGATAGATAGATAGTTAGATAGATAGATAGATAGATAGATAGATAGATAGATAGATAGATAGATAGATAGATAGATAGATAGATAGATAGAAAGATAGATAGATAGACAGACAGACAGACAGACAGACAGATAGATAGATAGATAGATAGATAGATATATAGATAGATAGATAGATAGATAGATAGATAGATAGATAGATAGATAGATAGATAGATAGATAGATAGATAGATAGATAGATAGATAGATAGATAGATATCGGGATTTTCCCGGATTCTTCCTCCACCAGCTATTGGCCGCCATGTAAGACCTAACTTGCACAACGAAATAGGGTTAGAAGTACAACTACGGGAACTTGAAACATCTTACTATCAGGGAAGGTGAAAAACAGCATTTACATGTGATAGGTCCACTCTTTTTGCCTGAGACGAAGAGAAAAAAATTCTGTACTTCAAATATCAATGTAAGCTGTATAAGTTTCAAAATCATCTAGCACATTTCTTCAACTTTTACAAATATTATTTTTGCTTTAAAGTCATTTAGACGATTCAGGCTCGCGCATAAACAAGAAAACAGAGTGAATTCAATATTTACTCTCATTTGCCATATATTGTATCCCGAATAAATACATTAGCATTATTAACGTCTTTATCATCATCGTCTTATTATTATTATTATTATTATTATTATTATTATTATTATTATTATTATTATTATTATTATTATTAGTAGTAGTAGTAGTAGTAGTAGTAGTAGTAGTAGTAATAGTAGTAGTGGTAATAGCAGCAGTAGTAGTTATAATATAAGTTGTAGTAATAGTCCTGGTGCCACTGCTACCACTGTATCATTAAAGAGTTTAGTAATTCGATTTTATATTGATCTCCGAGAGTAAATTTGATATTAATAAAATGATACAATAGAAAAGACCTAGAATATGCTATACCGAGACTGGGCATTACGAATCTCTAAATGATCTCTATTTTAAGTAATCGATAAAATGTGCAGTAGAAAGCCCTTATTTGAGTTTTCGTTGAAACCAGACAGTGTCTAAGGTGTTATATTGACAATTATCCTTGGATTCGAGAAAATGAGGAATGAGGGACAAACGTCGGATTGAAGCGTTGATTATGAAACAATATATTAAATCTAGCATGTACACGTCAAATCAGAAAAGTGCATTAAAATTGAATTTTGAATGGCTCATTGATGTTCATCTTTGAACAGCTTATATTCATTGAGACAATTCGTTTTGTAAATGTATGCAAAAGCGGAACCAAAATTCGAAGAAATTGGTAACTTATTTAGATGTATGGTAAAGAGCTGTATGCTTTGTTCTTTTCAAAGAGATTTATAAGAAAATATGAGTACAATCATGACTCAGATTAAAAAGATCTTACTAAAAATATCATAATGGTCTAATGGGCAACAACTCTCACTTTGTCGATGAAAGGCGATTTAATGTAGTTGTCCGTTAACAAGACTGCGTCAGAAGATAAGTAAGTTATCTCCCTTACTCCACGGCTTGCTCGTTGATCTGCTTTTCAAAATGTTGTTGTTGTTGTTGTTGTTGGGCTTAACGCCATTTTTCAGCACACGATAGGCTATTCATGGCGGCCAGTATTAATGGTGGAGGAAGAAACCGGGAAATCACCTGAAAGAACCACCGACCCACGAGAAGCTACTGGCAAGCTTTCTCACATATCCACATTCGCCGAATCCTAGACTCGAACCCACGCAGACAGAGGTGAGATGGCAGTGATCCGTAACGGACAGCGCTTTAGACCACTCGGCCACTCGGGGCCCCTTTTCAAAATGTAATGTTATCTATAAGACAAGATAGAAATTATATCAAACACCATTCTTCCTCCGTACGAAGTTTTAATGTAAAATAAGGAAACAGGGGCGGATTGGCGGCATACAACCTTGACAGTACTGACGCCCCATCCACCCCTGAATTTCTGGTACAGCCGTACCGGTTAATGTCTTAATTGTACTGCGTACATACAGGCATTGCGGGTATAACATACTCTTTTCTTTTTAAGGTTATTGGTGAATTATTTCTCAACATACAGTCAGAGCCTGGTTTGGTTTGGCAGTGTAAAGTATTTTTTTTTTTGCCTTACAGAAGTTATATTGGTCAGGAAGCCTTCAGTAAGGTGGACAGCTTCCGGTCAAAACTCGTAATGTTTTCTTTGTAAGTAGCTACAAAATTGAGTACTCAGGGTACCTCACAATGAAATTCGTTTTTGGTATAATTCACTTTCAATGCTGTGTCTTCATCCAGATTTCAGGATATATGAAACACACACACACACACACACACACACACACACACACACACACACACACACACACATATATATATATATATATATATATATATATATATATATATATATATATATATATATATATATATATATATATATATATATATATATATATATATATATATATATATATATATCTATATATATATATATATATATATATATATATATATATATATATATATATATATATATATATATATATATATATATATATACATATATATATATATACATATATATATATATGTATATATATACATATATATATATACATATATATATATATACATATATATATGTGTATATATATATATATATATATATATATATATATATATATATATATATATATATATATATATATTTATATATATATATATATATATATATATATATATATATATATGCATACATACATACATACATACATACATACATACATACATACATACATACATACATACATACATACATACATACATACATACATACATACATACATATGTATATATATATATATATATATATATATATATATATATATATATATATATATATATATATATATATATATATATAATCATTATGATATAATTCATTTCTAATACTATCAGAGAAATTGGTCTTTAACTTCTTAATTTGTCTTTAAGGGAGGTTTGGAAATTTTTGTAGAGAATGCCGCATTTGCGACGTGTAATCGACATTTCCGGTTATTGACGTTTTCGTCCTCTGGAGTCTATTTAAGTCGACTATAGCAATGTGTGCTATGTGTTGCTATGGAAACTTTGGTCGAATGAATATTATTTATAGCTATTGTAAGTTCACTATATCTTTATCCAAATAGTGTTTATGAAATAATGCCATATGTAAGGCATACAATTTCATCTCCACGTAACATGCAATAGAGGGATTTATCCCTTGAAAAAAAGTATGCCATATATATTTTTAAAAATGCTTATCATTTACTATGTGCATTCATTGTTTATTTTACAAAAATTAACGAATATACCTCACTTATGTAAAAAAAAATTTAAATAGCGCAAAAGAAAAATATTAATACATAACTTCAAAGCATTGCCATTTTTTTTCACCCGAAATTATGTTTGGAGTCTGTGACGGAAACTGCAGGTTTGACGTGAAGAAAAGGTTTGATGTGTGCATGTAGATTTGGCATTTTAAAGACGCAAAAGGTCATGAATGTTAACTAGTTTACTTTTATTTCACCGTTTAGGTAATGCATTAATATAGCTGATGTATAATGAGATTATGTCAATGCTATCGAATCCCACGAGATGTTAAGAATGCTATAGTGATTTAGTCCCACGAGATGTTATCAATGCTATAGTGCTTTAGTCCCACGAGATGTTATCAATGCTATAGTACTTTAGTCCCACGAGATGTTATCAATGCTAGTCCTCTAGTCTCACGAGATATTATCAATGCTTGTCCTCTAGTCTCACGAGATGTTATCAATGTTATAGTCCTCTAGTCCCACGAGATGTTATCAATGCTATAGTTTGATAGTCCTGTGGGCAGCGCGTACAATAATTAAAATGCAACAATGCATGGCGTGTTGTACACTGACCATGAAGAAGACATCAAAGTTGCAGATGTAACAATATTACATCAGTCGTACAAATGCAAATACACATACATATGACATATACAATGTGCTTGTTCTATAAATTATAAATAGGGCATACATGTGCGTATCGTGGGAAATTTGTAAACCTTAGACAATAATAGTACTTTGCTCTAATTATTTCTATGTTTTAATTACAGCTACAGGCATTTGTATTTCTGTGTTAAGCTATTTTTTTCTTTTAAAAGGTTTGGATTCACGCGTTTAACAAAAAGAAAATGAACACAACAAAAGTCAGATAGGCTAAACTGCTCAACCCTCAGTCTCAGCCAAAATGAAGCACACACTATTGATGTACGTAACATTGCAAGTTCGTTATATTCCGCGTATTCAAAGCTTTCACGCACTTTAATGCTGCTGTGTATGTATTGCGTACTGTAATAAGTGTTACGTACAAAACGACACTATGCACATGGATAAAATCTTTCGTTAATGAGATGCACAATACGACGGAATCCTTGGTACACAATACGTACGACAGAATTCTGAGTTAATGGCATACACAATACGACAGAATCCTAATTTAATGAGATAGGCAATTGGCAAACTATATGACAATTTTTAAATATAGGAATCTTTTACACAAATATCAAAATATTTAGCAATTACATATATCGTGCGAGATAAAAATATGAAAGTTACGTTAAAATGGCACTTTACTTATTGTCACTAATATTTATGATATATTACAGAAATCAACTATTGTTAATGAACTGTCTGTTAAAAAATGTCACTAGCATATTGTCACTAAACGTCAATACTTTCTATCGAAATTAAGAATCTTAAATTAACTGTCTGGTAATTGAAATCACTAACTGTCATAAACAAAACCCTTAAGTTATATATGTTAAAATCGTTGCTTTTTCCTGCTCTTAGAAACTTACTTACTAATCTGTTTTAAATCACACTTTGCAAACTTTATCAAACAAATACTATTTGAATTTGCTTAGTTTGTATCAGGACACATCTTAATTGTTCCAATATTGTTGCTGTTATTGAAATGAGCATTTTCATTAATGAAAGAACAGTACAAACATCTGATTTTTTATATTTAATGTACAAATTACCTGTTCATGATTACATAATGAATTTAGAACAAAGACGTAATTATTTAGATTCATATTTCGTTTGTTAGCAAATGTTCGGATTCTGTTGTGAAGTGACTTAATACGTATATTGCAAGATAATTGCAAAACATTTCAATTTGCGTTGAAAATCACACATAGATTACTTAAGCTAATACTTATACTGAGTTACCAAAGGAATTACATTTATATATTTTTACATTTTCATTTTCTTCCCTATGTTTGCATTTCATTTAATCAAGTTGTTAAGAGAAAATACCATTTTGGAAAGCAGCATCAAAAACATCAAGTTTTATAATTTTTCCTTTCTTTAAATATTGTCGTTGATTACTGCATATCATCAAAATTAATCAATCTGTACAGTTTAGCTTGGCGCAACGTATAATAGTTGTTAAGTCGTTACATTTGCTTTAACGACATCTACCTCGAAATATGATACTTTATTTTTCAACAAGCTCAGTGTACATTAAAAGAAGTTAGAAATTTAATTAAAAAGTCTATTAAATAGTTCAGATCTTCAAAGAAATGATTCTATATCATAAAAGGTCGTCTCCTAGCTATAAAAACATCTACTCATAAAAAGCATATTCTAATCTTCCCATGAATACCTTAATTTTTTATTCAGTTCACATTCTCAAATTGAAAACGGTTGTTTTCCAGTACCAGTTGTATTTTATCACAAACATTTTTTGCTGGATAATTTACGTGTGCTTTCATTTCAACTAAGGAAATGTTTGCAAACATCAGTTCCATCAGCGTGTGTTATTTGTATGAAGAGACGTTACATCAACTGCAATGACGGTGTCTGGTAATTTCGAAGAACAAATATACGAATGAATTCTGAAGTCATTGAGATATGAATGAAAAGACTGCATGAGAAGAACATAGCATATAAAGTTATAAAATATGATCAATATTTGTTCATATATTGTCAGTATTTGAGACATGTCCTTAAACTATAGGCCTACCGGAGAATCCTAAAAGTGGTGATTTACCTTAAGCCTTTTGTGTTCAGTATAGAATGTAAAACTGGGGAGTGAGTACTATCTGTGGAAAATTGTACACTTCATTACGTATGACGTTGTTCTTTCAGGATATTTCATAGATACATTGACTTATCTTTGGTTTAATGTAACAAGAAGGAGCATAAAAAGAAATGTATATGTATGCTATTATTTATCATCCATTTGTTGTTTTTTTACCCTAAAATGTTCACCTTCTTAACAGTGCAAGAAGTTTCGGCATTTTTAGTAATGATCCTTTTGTTCATCTTACAATCTTTACAATTTACGTAAAGAATGACAATCACCTGATGGATAATCTCTTATGCAGATCAAATGCAAAATCTAATACTTGGCCTGAGCTAAATCTCCCCTCCCATTTCAGCAAAACATTTGTCTTGTTCGTTCCCATGGACTCCGTAAAGAACCAATTTATCTGAATATCTAGAAGTTTATTTTTAAACGTACTTTAAGGATTCAACGCGTTTTAATTATTACTTCATAATTAGTTTATAAATATGTAGCGATTTTATTTTCCTAAGACAGTAGAGTCTTCAAGCGATATTTGTTAAAGAGGCATTACATACATGAGAGCTCCGACATTATTCGGTTGTGTGTTAAGCTGAAAACAATGCCTCTACAAACCGTAACTAAATGATCCAAGTTCCACCTCAAAGACAGATCATTTCAATGACATCTGAAGGAATGTTCAACAGAAAATCTGGCAAATGACTCTTGGCTGTGTGACAAAGGTGGTGAGATCCACAGCTACACCGACAAGGATGATATGAAGAAGCTTTATTGCGCTGTGCAAGAAGCGTTACGTCGTATCTAAGCTCGTAAAAAAGTAACAAAGAAAGGCTTGAAGCCAACAAGCTTTATAAATTTAATAAAATAATTCATTTCCCTAAAAAACAAGGTAAAAAAAATTAAAAATGACTTACGCTTTATGAATGAAATCCAAAAATTAATCCGATAATTAAAAATATACGTCCTATTACTAAAAAATTATAAATGAATCAAAATTCGAATCCTGATGAAGTTCCAAGACGGAAGGCAATGACGTCTTCGATAACCTGTTTTGTGTTGTCGTGTCGACAGTTCCTTCTTGAATCACCTATAATAATATTCCTGGTTTAGAATTCCGAATAATTTTCAGTAGATGTCTTTGCCCGAGAATTTTGATGAGCACTAGAAAAGACTCCAATGAAAATAAATTAATAATTGCGAAAAAAAAGAAAAATCAAATCAAACTGGCAACAACAAAATAAGTACCTTTGAGCCCGAAGGTAGGTATGTATTAGAAGTGATAAACAATCACTATCATACGTCACTTTAACTCCAAATGAAACGCAAAACGAAGCACGTGATAGGGCCACGTAATCACTTCCTTGCAAGAGACGTAGTAACATCATATGTCAACTATCACGTAGACCATGTACAAATTCGATTGTACTGAAGGAATCTCACTATAATATTCAATAATAAAAAACTTATAATTGTTGTTTATAACGGAACTGAAAGAGGCTTCGAAATATAGGTAGTCAAAACATACAAAGTTTCAAACTACTGCGTGTTTATCAGGTTTAACAGAACTGAACTGAATTTTCTGGGGAAAAATGTCAAAATCGAGTGAACAAAGTTATCATTACAATAATATGTTATGAAATAAAAATAGAAAAGAGAATTTAAAACTAACACACAAGTAATTAAAGTACATATACGCAATAGAAGTCTATAGCACCTCATCATCAAGATCATCAGCCTCTTCGCAGTGTAGATGGGAATAGGCTGACCGCTGACAAAGTGAAGATTTTCGAAAAGTGAAATAAATACGTTAACTGCGTTCCGAACCATCCAACATCCATATATGATAAAAACGTTGAAAGTCTGACTGTAGTGCCAGTCAATGAATATCTGCATTATCCGTCCAGTCATGTTAGAGACCCAGAAAGCGACATGTCTGCTCTCTAGCGGAAAGGCTTATGGCCCAGAGTCAGTCTAATCAGGAATATATAAGGAAGGCGGTGAAGCTCTGACTGTAAAGCTTCATGAGTTGTTTCAGTTCGTGTGACAGAAAAAGACGATTCCACAGGAATTCAAGGACGCTTCCAGTATGCAACTGTATAAACGCAAAAGGAATCATCAGTTCTATGATCACGAATGATGTATATCTTTGCTGTCCATAGCAGGCAAGACACTCACCATGATTATCCACATCTGTCTCACATCAAACCTTGAGCAATGACTCCTACCAGGTGGCCAATAGTGGATTCCGGAAGGAGCGTGGAACCATCCACATGGTGCTGAGAAGTGGCAGGAGCAGAATGACGACCTTTCTTCCACCTAGGTCGACTTGACCAAGGCCTTCGACCCTGTTAATAGAGAATTTCTGTTGACGATTATAGCGAAGCATGGATTCCCAAGTAAATGTATCGTCCTTTCCTGTCCCGAACGAAGTTAAGCAGGTCTATGTACTGGCGTCACCTTTCAGCTTCATGTTCTCCGCCATATTCGCTGTCTGATGTACTCCCTACGCTGTCATGTGCCTGCAAAATAGAATGTAGCACCATGCAAAGAAGCTCAACCACTTTAACACATCTCGCCTCAGAAGACACCTTGCCATCCTTTGGCAACACAGGAACCCGAATACTGAGGTCCTTCACCATCTTGATGCAACTAGAGTTGCTATGGGCAGGTCATCAGCCCGCATGCCAGTCAACCAGCTTCAGAAAAGACGATTTTATGGCGAGGTAGAACAAGGAATACGCTCCGAATTTGGCTAGATAAAACGATAGAAGGACACTATAAGAAGTCATTGAAGGGTTTCGGCATAGACACTGATACGTAGGAGCAGACAGTTCAGGACAGGATGGCCACCATCCTCCATTGAAAAAGACGCTGCAGTTTGCTAGGCCGACCGGACAGCCGTTTCAGAACAACGGAAGCAAACCTTGAAAGCCCGAACCAGTTACCCTACGATCTTCGTTGCTGCCATCCCCTGCCCACGTTGCCATAGAACCTTCAGGGCGCGCATCTGTCTCTTAAGCCACCTGCACAACAAACATATCGATCCGTCTCAAACACCGGATGAATAAAGTGGTCCTCGTCATCTCAACGGACGAACTCATCATCACATTAGAGATTTCTATTCTTCCTTAAGTTTGGTAACACCATCATTTCATTCTGTCACGGTCTACCTAGGTGGACGGATGTTTATCCAACTGACACTAATCCGGTGTTTGATCTGTAGACAAACGCCATGAGCAAGAAGCCAAGTGAGACGTAGTCGCCAAAAAGTTCTTTGTGCAGAACAGGGCATCGTAAATTACACCTGGGTGCTAATTCTTTAGTAGGACATCAAAAGAGCCAAGTGTAATAAAAGGGTAGGCGACTTATATTGACAGTTCCGCTGATTTAAAACTTAGGAATGGTTAGTCCACCGCATCCAATCAGAATTAGGCTATTGGGTGGGCATACCTCTAAGTTTCGAGGATATCAAACTGACTCCATCCCAGAATTATTTAGTAGACCTAGGCAGATTACTAGGTGATTGAACGATTAAGGCTACTCCGAAATACGCAATCGTAAATTTGGCGTGAATCGCAGGAAAAAGATTGCGAACAAAGGAAGCTTCAAGAAGGTAGATATTAGTTTGATTTTTGACTCACACATTGCAACGCCGTAACTGTAACTACTAATATTATGTTTACGCAATTACTAATATTATTGTTAGAATGAAGAATTACGTTTTAGAGTTTCATTTGTGTACTTATTTGAGATTTGTATTGGAGTTAGGAAATGAGTGATGTAACCAAGATTATGAATGTATGTTTGAATATGTTCAGAGCATAGATAGTTGCATATTTATATATTTGTATGATTTGTGATGCAAAATAGATGTGTTGGTTATTATGTATTGGTGTGAATCAATTATCGTTGCATATATACGAATAATTGATATCGTGCTTTATGATGTGTTATTATGTTATGATTTTACATTGTTTTTACCATTCATGAATGTATGAGTATTTCGGTGGGAATGGATGCGTGACCCATGAAATTTGATAGCCTTATCTGATGACAAGTTATCTGGGTAGAGTGAGTGTATGTGCCAAGCAAAATAGAACACCCTCATTGTGTTTTACAGGAAGCCTTCCGGGTGTGACAACTTCAGTTAGAACGAGAGTCCCGAGAGTCTGAGAGAGAAGACTGAAATAAGACTGTCAGTACAGTCAGGGTCGACGGATTACAGTCGACAGTTCGACGAGGAAGTCGACGGAAAGGGAAGTCGAGGTGGAGAGGAAATTCGAAGGAGCAAAGGAGGAGTAGAAGTGGAGAGGAAATTCGAAGAAGTAAAGGAGGAGTGCAGGAGAAATTTAGAGAGACAGATGAGTAGAACCAAGGACAGGGCGAAATTTTCACACTGATTCATATGATGAAATATGCACAAAAGGGTCGAGCGATTGGGAAGCTCGCATGTTGAATTTTTATTATTAATTAAATTGTTTTATTTAATTCACCCCTTTGTACTTTTGTATTTAACTATTTAATTTCACCCTTTAGTACTTTTGTATTTAACTGTCGGCATTGCTGACTGGGGGCTCAGAACCATATTCACCTACTTAACTTCTGAACCATAATCGAGTCTGGGTGGGGGCCATACCTAAATAAATATTGGAAACACCCCGACCCATTTTCCTATAACCAAAACCATACACGGGTATAAAAATAAATAATTAAACCCTGTAACACTCAAGGGTATAACTAAAACCCTGTAACACATTCCCTAGAGTTTTTCTTTCTTCTGATCATTATATTTAAATCTCTAGCACCTCTTATATCATGTGGCCATTTTCGTATAGCGTGTGTGTTTTTGTTTGCTTGTTTTATTTTGTGTTTTTCTCGGCCCCTTGTAATATTTGTTTAATTTGTACCACTATATTTCTATGGTGAAGTTCTTAACTAATGTTGTGGGAACTTGTTGCTCAACCCTTTTTGTATAATTTAACAACTAACATATATTTAAACAATTTACGTCAAGAAATCAATTGATGTTTTACAAATATTGAGTGACTACTTGTGGGGTTATTATTTAGCTTCAATATAAAAGTCGAAGTAAATATTGCGGTCGCTAGGCGGAGTAAAGAATTTCCTTATATTGAAACGGCATGCGTTTAACAGTTAACATTTCTTAATTTTCCGGGGTGGTGGTTGTCAATTGAGAATAAAAATATTCCATCAGTAGTATGTTTAAAAATGTATTCTACTAGTTTTCTTTTAATGTAACCTTTAGTCATCAGACGATATAAACACTTTTCCCCCCAGTAGAATATAAACACTGTCAGAAAAACCCAAATGCAAAGCTTTTGTTTTTCTATCCTTACCTTTATTCGTTGATATCGTTTATTTTATTTTCTTCATTTCTGTTTGGTTTATTTTATTATCTTCTTTCGTTTGTGATTTCTGTAGAAGTTTTGTAGTTGAGATCAGCTTCGCAGAGTTCTTTGTGGAGCTTTGCTGGATTACTGTGCCATTTGTTTTGCCCCATTCTGTATAGCATTGGCATAATTTGTTACTTGGTGCCTGGGCATTAACATTTTGGGGATGATAATGTCATTCATTTTTTGTACTGATTTTGAATTGTTAAGTCTTGATGAATTGAAATATAAACCATTGGTTTAATGCGCATTCGATATTTTTTGTTTCCCATTCTTTGCGTTATTCACGTTTCTCTTTTGTTTCATGGCATAATTCTTACTGTACATATTATCATATTTCTTATTAGTATCCCTGACTGATCGTTTGGATCATGTAGCACTGTTTTACATACATTAGATAACATGTTACTATTTTTTATGTTAGAGTACACTGATACATTTTTCGTTATGTGCTTTAGAGGATTTCTCAAGTTTTGGTATGCAATTATGTTTCGTTGGCATGACTTGCTTTAAACTCCATTGGAGCTAGTTTTGAAACGCAGTGTATTCTTTTATCTGGTTATCGCTCTACTCAGTGCACATCGAATAAATTACAAGGTACTACAGAACTCGAGTGTGGATATTGTAATAAAGAAATTAATAACGCAATATCTTGATAATCCTACATTGAGTTCTGGTTTATAAATTTGCATGTATTCTAGAAGTTGGTACAATAATATTTAAAACAAGTTTGATCAGTTTTCTGCTACACGATTGTCCATACCTATCTACTCATGTCAATCAAAAGTTTGTATAATTGCTAGACCATCTATTCAATCAAAGACCTTGGGCCCGGTCATTACCAAAAGTTTCAAGACTTCAATTAAGTTTTATGTAATCCAATAGTTGCTATTGTTTATGCCAATGACCTGTTTATGCCAAAGACCTCTATTTATGCCAACGGCCTCTGTTTATGCCAATGACCTTTGTTTATACTCTTCCACCCGTTTTAAAACTCAAAGGATAGATCTTGAATGTAGTGAATGTAGTCTTTGTCTTTTAATAGTTGCTCAGAAGCTGATTTCATGTTTTCAATGTTTGATGAATGGAGGACAGAGCATTGTCACTACTAGGCCATATACAAGTTTCGTACCATTTTCATATGGAATTGTCTTGCAGTTTTTGTTATGCTAAAACTGGATATCAACCAGTATGATTCATTAGTTTATGCCGGCTAATGGACAAATGTCTGCATCAAATAATGTGTAGAAATCATATTATTTTCACTCCCAGATGATGGTGATCGAAAACACGGTTATGAAGAGTAGTATTAAAACGGTACCCCATTTGCCATTTAAGCTACCAAATACAGAGCGCTGTCATACAGAAATCAATCAAGTGGATTTTCACGGATAGAAAAATAAGCGAGAATAAGCGAATCTGCCATCCCATTTGGTACCTAACAGTCTAATTTGGTGATCGGAGCTTACGAACTATGAAACTTAAATTACACTTTATTCAATATAGTTAGAAGTACTTGAGAGTTGCAACCAATGACAACTTTTTTATTTTAAAAGAAATCATTAATTCGATTCAATCTCATTGTTTGATGCTGCAGTATAGTTTTCTTTATCATAGCCTTGAAATATCCCAAAACATTTTATATCGCACCTTTCTGTGTACTAATTTCATAACTTCTTTCCCATTAAGTTACGCGCTGAGATAAAGTTACGAAAATTCATTGACAAGCCAGGTTCGATGAAGACAATCTGCGATCCAATTGGAATTAAAAAAATAAACAAGTCTTCCTAAATCCAATATTATTATCCTAAACCTAGGATCATGGCTAGACACGAGGTCACATATCAATCTAATTGATCCATCCTTCGGAGTTCAGCATGCACAAGCTAATATTGCCATGGTTTACTTAGTATCTAAAATTATTCTAAAAAACCCAGAATTTTTGTGTTTAGTTTATGCAGCTTCATATCGATTGAAATCGCATAAAATCTACGCATCCAATTTGATCGAAAACTAGAAAGTATTAAACTCCAGATACGTCCTAGTCTAGTTCAAATGTCAGTGGAATAGCTGGGATAGTGAACGAAATTGATTTGTTTGGAAAGAGATAAATTACTAAGTGGCTCTGCTCACGTTATTGTGGGGAAAACGGACGCTGAAGGGAAATGTTGTGCAAGTCCTTGTCTAGAAAAGGCTACGATTGAATTCTCCTTTGATAGATGACTTTTTGTACTGAAGTGGTATTATGTCTTCAGAGCCAAACAGAAAATCAGTTTTGATGAAACGTAATTGTATCACTTCAAGTATAAATCACATTTCTCTCAGAACATTAATGAATGGGACAAATCAGCAAATGATCTATGTTCTGTAAGATAAATTCAACTTTTGAGCTTTGTATCACTCTTCATTGCACATTCTGATATGGACTAACATGCAGTATTACCAAGAAAAAAATAGTCTGTATCAAATTGTCATTCTTACGCTTCATATCCTTCCGTTGTCGCCCTTTTAAATTAGGCTTGAACATTCAGTTAAAGAATAGCACGTGTGTTGTTTATAATTAGCTTAAAAACGTATATTCTTCAACCCTGTAACAAGCTTTTAGATGCCAACATTTTCACATCGTTCAATGCAATCTACTCATAATTTAGCATGAATTCGGCGATGATTTAGGGATTTAATATTTATAGATTTTTAGCCTCAATTGAAGTATGACCCGAAACAAGACTGTGTAAACTGTGTGACCTGCTAAAGAGATGTTTTGTTTGATATATACAACAGTGAACGCAAAAAATTTTTTCAATCCTTATTGTCATAAGATATTTTTTAAAAAGTGTGTAAAATAGATCATTCCTCTCTTCTTTAACCGTTCATGAATATGTACAAACATACATATTTTTTACTTCCAAAGAACTTGTGTCTTTTTTAGGTGTCATATATTAAAAATATTAGCTATATTTCGATGAGCTGCAGTTCACAGAATATTTTGATTGAAATGTTGCAATGGCATAAAAGTTAAGTAATGAACATAATCTGGTTTCTACAAATTAAAAAGTATCTTTGGAACAAAATAAATGACAGAAACTGAGGAAGTGACACGTATGTTTATTTTGTAAGCAACACATTTACTGTTTATATTTGAATAAAATGTTGCTTTGAAGAGGATACTTTAACTGAATATTCACGTTTAAAATAAATTGCTTACAATACCGCAACAAATTAACAGAAGATGAAAATTTTACACGAAGGTGATGTAAGCTAAATATTCATCCAATATTGTTAGATAGTTATATATTAGCAATGTATGACTCTCTAGGTAATATATTTTTCAAAAGGCAACGGATGAAGTAAGCAAACCTGTGGCAAACGAATTAACACAGTACAAAGTAGAATTATACAGATTGAAACCTGCAGGAATTGGAACCAACGTATGAGAAGACGATTTTCTTTAAATTAATTAAACAACAAGAGAAAAGAGGAATGAATAGAAATGAATATAAAAACAGATCAAATAGAAGGGAGATATAGTGGGACTCTATCATTATTATTTTTAATTTGGTTTATACCAGTATAAAAAAGGAATTTCGAAAGGACATGATCAATCATTTTGCTGGAAAACGTAATTAAAAAATAAAATTTGACTTTGTACCCTATGAGTCCCCGAACCCCAGGCTACGATGTGTCAGATACCAGATCTCATAAGGAAATATTGCGAAACTGTTGCTGTTTCTCCAATAGCTGCGTGTCAGAAATGCTTCAATTCCTCAGGTAATCATTCGATAGGATGACATGAATGTACTAAATTTTTTTGACTATCCACGTGATCATACTCTTGTCTCTTCCAGACGTATACACTTCGTCATTTTTACCCGTACAGTACCTCCTGCTGCATTAGGTTTTGAACAAGGCAAGTCTACATCATTTTTGCTATAGTTTTGAACAATCTGGAAGTCTAAGGGTGAAGTGGTGACATTATCTCTTGTTTCTAATGGATCTTGTTGAAGAAAAGCCCAAGAGACACAATGGGAATGCACGCCTTATCTACGTGAGCTTTATAACCTTTTGGCATGTAAATTCAACTGATGTTTGATAACCTTTCCCTGCGGAAGGAAAACTGACATAATATCGACAACTGAACTGTATTTTTGAACATGCCAATCTTTCTAACAGTCAGAACTGAATTTTGGAAACACTACTTTTGCTTTACTCTCTGAGACCTTTCCATATATTTTAATAAATAATGACCTAATTTTTTGGATTGACGAACAAGCTGCTACAAAATGACTAACTGAATCTTAAGAACAATACTTAAAGTTCGGTACTATATCCATTGGGCGCTGTTGATGGCTTTTATTGGCTTAAGGAAATTGCTTTTCTTCACCTGCAAATTTGTTCTTTTTTGCGTAATTTGACGTTTTATTTCCTAGTTTATATAAAGGAAGTCAATTATGAATAGGAGTGATTCTTATTGTCTGCATTATCTTTATCATCGTTTGCTCATTTTAAAATTAGATCTGTATTTTGCTGAAGACAGGAGACAGAATATAATATCACTAATCAATATAGAGATTGCGTGCACTATCTGGCGTAATTGTTCAATACAAGAAATTAGGACACATAACATTGAAACGTGAAAGCCGCTGTTAAGCACTAAATAAAATATGAATTGGGGCAAAGCAAAGTCCTCCATAATAGTGAATTGTTTTGCTGCTATTTTAACACATTCAATAATAAGACATAATTAGGATGATATTGAACTTGTGCTACGTAGTATGACAATGAATTCTTCATTAAGTATGTGAAATTAATTGCAAAATCGCTGAAGCTTATGTTTTGCAAGAATCTGGGAGTATTCCTAACAGTTTTCCAAGCTTCAAATTTCTCTGTTAAACGTTCGGTTTTTATCATGTATGCCAGATTTTCAGTTCAAATTGAAATCGAAGTCATTAACCAGCTGAACGCAAACCTAAAAGGTGCAAAATTAATTAAATATGAAATCAATCTTAGAATGTCAATGCTAATTATGATATGTCTAAACGCAATGTCAAGTTTTGTTAATGCTGTTGATCTGATTGAATAATCTTGCATTTTGCAAAATGCAAACATATTCAAGGAATATAATCGTTTTAAAATGATTAGATACGAACCTCGAATTATTTCTAGTCAATACTGAGTTAGAATTCTCTGAACAAAATAGGTGCCATTCATATCACTACAGTACACAAATAAGGTAAATAACAAAATAGTAACACAAAGAGTTTGAGATCAGATTTTGAACCGAGATTTAATTCTTTTCTCCTTCTGTCCTTATTAAATTGTTAACATTTTCCAAACCTTTCCATCGCTTTCAAGGTAATAAACATCTTTACAGCACATTCATTAAGATGACCAGATTTACGATGAATGATGTAAAATATATCAAAATTGACATATCGTGTACCTGGAGGTTTAAGAGGTTCTCCACTGTAAACACAAAGAGGAAAGGTAAACAATGAAACGAAAACAATTGTGAGTTGTGACAAAAGGGCAACGAACATTTTAAAAAGAAAGAATCAACAAACAAAACACACATACACACGCCACCTTTCTACATACAACTGTAATGTTAAAATTTCGAAAACATTTATACGTTTGGGGCAAGACACCCTAACACTATAAGCGTGGTCTATTAGAAGGTGATCTTTATAAAACAATGAAAATAATATTCTGCTCGGCTAGTTTTCCTTGTAGGTTCTCATTATTAGAAAAAGGTTCGATGAGATATCCCCATTTAAAAACGGTAGTACCTGTGAGGTGACAGCAACAAAAATAAACTGGTTTAGGTCATACAAAATTATTGCGACTGAATATTGTTTTCACTGAAGTCGTCAGTATTTTTTATAAGATTCTCCCATGTTTAGTGTTTAATTCATTTCTTATAATCGCTTTCACAATGATAAAATTTAAACAGCTAGTTGTTCCCTCTTATTGATAAACCATTAGATTTTTAACCTCCATAAATAACCGCTGCTGCATTCAGTCTGTTTTAAATTATCACATTTTCATACGGCTTCCTCTATCTGATATACAGTATGAATCAGTTTGGTTCCTATTAAAGTCACTAAATTGCTATTCTTTTCCCAAAATACTTGCATTTATCTTTCATGTTGTATTTTAACTATGAGTGCCGTTTTGGTTATTTCAATGAAACACCTCTCTCTCTCTCTCTCTCTCTCTCTCTCTCTCTCTCTCTCTCTCTCTCTCTCTCTCTCTCTCTCTCTCTCTCTCTCTCTCTCTCTCTCTCTCTGCTACTACTTAATGCAAGTGTCAGCTTATTCCCAGTCTTAAAATCGCTGTAGCTATTTGTATATTTTCTCTATTCTAATTAAATCGTTTCTCTACCTATTCAACCGTTTTGCCATTTCATCAAAACTAGCCTGCACAAAGCTATGATAATGACCCATTCTAGAGGCAACAGTGTATATCGCATTGATTAGATCATTTAACATCTGTAATCGTTAATCGTAGTTTTCCTTGATTGATATAATCTTGCTTTTATTCATACTCATTTATTATTTAAGTCATCTATTGTCTTCGCTCTGTTTGCTAATCACTTGTTCCTCAACGTTGCCAGTGTATTTGAACTTTAATCACATCATTCAGTTCAGTTTCTTGAGTGTTCAAAATATTCATTGGCATTCTAATAATGTTATATTTCTGTTTACTTTCATTTTTCAAGTCACTCTGTAACTTTCCCAGTTAAGGCTGGAAAAGTGCTATAGTTTTGCAAGGATTTTGGTTTTATTTTTAATCTTCTTGTTACTTTCCATGTCTTCTAACTCATTTTTTATCACATGTTTGAATTTTTTTTGCAAAACAAAACGGATATCACTGACTTTCTTCATACATATTTTGAAGTTTTCAATAACTATCTAAATTTAAACCAGTCCTACCTTCGTTCGTGTCATTGATGTCATTGATGTAGTAAACAACATTGTTTTCGAGTTCATCTCAATTTTTAATTCCCAACAATAAAATCTGCTCTATACGAGGAAATGGATATTATATAATTGTCTTTATCAATTGGCTTTGTAAAATATTTTTCATTTTTTGAACGTGGCTGTCTTGCTAATGCTAGTCCAGGATCTAAATAGAAGATGATGTTTATCTTCCAAAGAAACCTTACACTCAAAGATTGTGACCTTTAACTACCCTAAGGTCAAAAGGAGCCTACCTTAAACTAAAAATGTCACATTAAATGTACATAAAAAGTCACCTTAAGCTCACTCAAATTCCTAAAATCATCTTAAATTTAAAAATGTCAACTTGAATTTCAAAAAGGGCATTTTTAGTGGGCATCCAGTGATCAAAAATGCAACTTTTCCACCTTGAATTGTTCTTATCATTATTGAAAAATTAATAAATTGTGGCAGTATTTGAATTTTACAAGTGTACAAGTCTTATTTTTCATAAATATGCTTCCCAAAAGAGTGAAATCATTAATACTGTCATTATCTCTTTATTTTCTTCTTTTCTCTTCAGCGGACGATGCATTATCATGAATATAAGTCATAGATGCGACATTTCCCAATATTTAATGGTTATATATTTTTTCGTATTCGTTTATGATTCATTTAAAATCTTTAGAAGAACTATAATTTTATTATGGAATGGCAAGATGTGTTTGTTAAGCAGCATATTTAATTTATTATCAGTACCATTTACAGATAATGCTTCTGCCATTTAATGCATCCTTCCATTTTGTCCATTGGAAAATATACCAATTTTTCTAAAATGGTAGTAGATATTTAATATTCTATCTTCTACTCTAGCAATTTGGAGCTATGAATTATGAACATGTTATTAAATTATCAACTGAAATTCACGAATTAATTTCGCGAGAAACAAATACGGAGAGTTTCCAAGCGATCAGAGGCGTGGCTAGAGTGGGGCAGGGGGGTACATATGTGCCCGGGCGCCAAGGTACAGGGCGCCAAAATGAGGCTTATAACGTTACATTATAATAAGTAAACAAGGGTAATAAATAGGTTGTTGTTATTGGGCTTAACGCCATTTTCCAGCACATGATAGGCTATTCATGGCGGCCAGTATTAATGGTGGAGGAAGAAACCGGGAAATCACCAGAAAGAACCACCGACACACGAGAAGCTACTGGCGAGCTTTCTCACATATCCACATTCGCCGAATCCTAGACTCGAACCCACGCAGACAGAGGTGAGATGGCAGTGATCCGTAACGGTCAGCGCTTTAGACCACTCCGCCACTCGGGGACCCAATAAATAGGTCACAAGATCGCTGCAGCGGCTTAGCAGATGTGTCATCTGATACGTCTACCATCCACAGTGATGATGCTGCCTGCCAACTAATGTTTTATTAAAATTTAAATTGTTTTCCTTCCTATTTTATAGTTCTTCACCGGGCGCAAAATATCATAGCTACGCCTCTGCAAGCAATCAAAGATCAAGTAATTGAGAGACAATCTCTCACTTTGTAGCGAGAAGTATGGCACAAGAAAAAGAAGAAAATTAAGCAAAGACCTGGGGCGAGGTGACATCATAAAATCTTCTAGAGAAATCATTGTTTCGTTGGGCGATCCATTTATCTAGCGGTGTTTTGTCAAATTGCTTCCATTTTTGGGGCGTTGCGCTGCGATTTTCATCGCTTGTATTCAATGAATTTGATGATAATAACAACGAAATCATCATCGCTTATATTATTATTATCGATTTACTTATATATTGTAAAATGTTAAGCTGATTGATAGCTTGTATCACAATTTTGCCATATATGTAAATCTTTTCAAACTTTCATTCAAAACCTTAGGCACATTCCCAGTGACTGTTGTACTACATACACCTTGTGACTAGTGAAAAGGTTGTATCATTAGCTGTTCCACATATACACAAGCCATCTAAAGAAACACCTACATCAGGTAAAACTGTTTCCATGAATGTCTCAAAACATTTAAAAATTTTGTTCTTTTTATTTTGACTTAAGTGTTCGCTCTCCTTATCCAAGTCATTTTTATCTCTGCATTTTCTTTAATACGTTGTTTTGAGGTTTCATCAATTTCATACAATGTTTACATAGCAATAAAACATGCTGAATACATTACTTAATAAATTTACCAGGTAAATGACCATTATTTAGCATGGAATCTATTGTTTATTGTTCTGTACAGACTGCAATGATCAGCTTTAAATATTCGTCATTGTTCATTGTGAATGGAGGAACAATTTAAATTTCAATAGCTTCTTTGAAATATGCCTTATGCAACAGTTGTTGCAGAGGTTAATGTGGATTAGCAAATAGTGCTGATAATATTTCTTGGTCTGCTAGTCATGGTGCAATTTATGTACTTAGAAAAGACGGCCAACATGAGAATATATTTAAAGTTTCTCTGGTAATATTGATTGACTAAACTCGATTGTACGGTTTGTAAAGATTTATAAGTAAAAGACAATGTGATATCAGGTAATCAGTTGTAAACTGACTGAAGGTATATGATATAATTATCTTTGTAATTTCTCGCTTGTGGACCAAGTGTAGATTTATGTAGCTTCTTTGAAAGTTTGCTCTATGCAAATACGATAACATTTTTAAATGTCGTAAACAGAGAAATTTATTTTTGTTGCGTTCGAATTACTGTTGTTTATTACATACCACATTTAGCAGACTACTGTACTGTTAAAGTATCTCTGCTTGTACACTATAGGACACTATCATGGCTGGATTTGTTCAGTGTGTTTTCATTCTGTGGCCGTTTTAATTTGCTACTTATATTTTACTATTTTGTCTTAAAGAATTGAATTAACTTTACTTCTCGACTTATATACAAAATTCTGAAAATGGCTACTCCAAAACCACTCAGATAATAGAGTATGGTATCTAAGCACCTTTTTTTACTATTTCTTGTCGTGTTATGTGAATTGTAAGCGCATTTGGTTCTTTCTTCAAACATTTAATTTTGGCTTGACATATTTCTCATGTTGCCTATCACATTCATCTTTAAATGGATTTTTTGTCTGTTGCAAAGCCACTTCAGTGACCCTTTTCAAACATTGTTTTTATTTTTTCTTTTCTTTGAATCACCCTTGGCCTATCTGACAATTTAATTTTAAATTGAATGTGAACAAACGTAAGTTGAAAATAATGCAGTCTACTTACGAATTAAAATTCTTTTCAATGTTATTGCGTAAGTACGTGAAATGAACCCCAAAACATGCATATGTGTGGAGAAGAGAAAGACATAAACTAATTAAACAAATCTAACTTTGTCAAAAGGCAAAATAAAAATGTTGAAGTAAAAACAAAACAAAAAACACGTTAAAGTGAACAGCAAAGAGAACATGAATATATACAATAAATAAATAAATATGAAACAAGTTATGAAATTTCAAGTTAATTTACTTAGCAAAAAGCAGGAAATTACAAGCATTAGGGCAAAACGATAAGTCGGGCAAGACATTGAAATTACTGTGTACTCTCTACTGCATTGAACATAAGGTGGTTGGACTAAACAAAACATAAATTATTATGAGCCTGATATATAATGTGTGCCCTTTTCAGTTTATCTGCTCATCGTCCCACAAAAAACAGTATTGACTGCAGGAATACTAGAAACATGTTAGGCAGCTAAGCTAAATCGATACATGCAAAAATGTCATCCAGTATGCAGAAGATCGCCGAAAAGGCAGAGCATTCAGGATGGCCTGCTTCATCATAGATGAGGTATTGAGCATTATTACCTATTTTTATTTTCTCTCCAGCTTAATTGTGCTGAAAATGAAAGAGTTAATATTTTGCATTATTTACGTTGCCTTATCTGTGTTCCATGCATTAACGTTATCAAACTAGCACTTAATGTGGATGGATAAATAGCTAAGTTCGAACGAACAAACTTCTGCGAAATATCTTATTCCGTTGGATGCCATTTTGTCATCATGCAGGTCATTTTAAAGAATATTTGTTCTGTTGAAAATTTCTAGCTGATCAATGTTTTCTCACAATGATGTATTTCCTTCTCGCCATACAACATACAAAGACCGGAGATTTCATATTAGGTCAATAAATGTGATTTGTTAATTATGATTTTTAACGTACCTTTAACAATTTTTCAGTCATATCGCTACAATGTCTGCAGTGTTGCAGTTTAAAGTGATGTCAAGCACTGGGGCATCATGCCGCAAAATTGTAGCATAATGTCCCACCAGTCACATTATCCTGAAACCAGTAAGTCCTAACAAAAACCTCTTATTGCTGAGCGTCAAGCGAGGCAGCTGTTGGTACCATTTTTCTAAGTCTTTGGTATGACTCGACCGGGGATTGAACCCACGACCTCCCGCAACCGAGGCGGATGCTCTAACCACTAGGCCACAAAAGCGGCTAGGTCAATTAATAAAAATTATTTAGAAGCCAGAATTATATATCTGGATCGCGTGCTATTTTATCTTACAACTTCGTACTGATTAATGTTAATTTTGCTGATACAAAAGATGTGTATAAAAAATAATATTAATTTGCATTCTTATAAAATATTCAAAGATTGAATTAAATTTAAACATTTTTATTTACATACTAATTAAAAGCTATGATACAAAATGCAGGGTGATTCCACATTTTTACTTATTTTGTTGTTCTTAGTGATTGCATATTCTTCAATTTTAAATAGTTTTGCAAATATCTTCAAAGTATGTTTTTGCAAGCACTGCCCACAGTAGAGTTAAAAAGGTTTGAGGATGTGTGGAAACAGCAGGATAATTTCAGCGTGATATTTATTAAAGAATATTGTTTCTGGTTTTAAAGTTACTTTAATATTTAAGATCATACTTTTGTATTGGAATAAATATGAAAACTACCTTCTCCATGGGATAGGTAAAAGCAAGGGGATTTACCACATACTCAAGAGACATCAACCTTGACAGGTATTTTTCCTTTCCGGACAGAAGGTGAGTTGGAGTTTCCACCTGGTACAGACAGATGTTTCTAATGATTTCATATTTTTATTTCATTCCCTGTGTTATTAAATATCCTGATGAACAATACATTATATTATCTTTGGTCAGATTTCGTACTTTTTTCGGTTTTCACATTTTTATTGTAGTTATATTGTTCATTATGGTTAAAAATAAACATTTGATTCATTCTGAAGAATATAAAGACTTTCAAACATATTTCGATCGCAGAATAACGAGTTACGGCATTAACTTCCGTTTCCAAAAGCATTGTATTATCTGTTTTATTTACAAAAAATAATATATTGCCGTCCAACAAAAATGTTATCAAAAGTAGACAGAAAATGTACTTTGAAAGAAAGATTGGCGGTTTATATTCTAAAAGATCAATTCGACAACTTTCTATACTTCAAACCCTTACAGATCTGAGTGAATCATAATTAAACAAGTAACAGATTCCATTAAATACATTTTTAGTTATGGCCTGGTACTGGGCTCTGCGATCAGAGATGGAAATTGAGACTAGAGTGTTGCCTTTAGCGCTGTATGCAAGTAACAAAATTCAGACCTGAGGTGTAGCACTCGTTGGACTAAAACAGTAAAGCTATAATGGCTCTTCCCAATACGTGAAAGAAATAATAGTGCGCTTTTATTGATGCATACTACTCTATCGGGAATCGGCCACCGTTTAGATTCTCTAGACAATGAAAAGTTGAGATAACGTGCAACCAATCTGTTGCCTAGTGACAGGTATTTGTATTTTAGACGGCCTGACTTAATTAACTTGAATTCGATGCAAGGACGTTTGATACCAATATTTGAAAACGTTTCTGATATTGTGATCTATTCCGTTATGTGTGTTCATTAGGAGGCGTAACAGCTGGCTTGACAAATGTAAAACGAAACTTTATTACTTTTCGGTATAAATATGAATGATTCTACGATTATTTTGATACCCAATGAAAATCTAACAAATCATGTCTGTACTTTATTTGCGTTTTAAGTGATGAAAAGCTGCATTTCACGGAATTTTAAGGCACGTCGTTTTGAATGAGGACATAAGAAAAGAATTGAAGTCATTCCTATTGCGATGGAATTTATAAAGACAAAGGCAAATCGAAATGGTGAGTACCTTTAATGGATATTAGGGATACAATTTTCATCGTGATGTTTTATTCCTTTTATGGGGGATTTTCTTCTGGAAAGACGATATGAAGCTTGATTTTACAAGCCTACTTGGATTTCAACCCAATATATTATAGTTTTAACATGCAAAACGTTTTGCAATTCGCATGAAACATATCCCCAAACTATACGTTTTTTGACCTTTCAAGGAGAATATGAAAGTATTTTAGGAGGTAGATTGGTGCATAAATATTAAAAATACCGTAATCTAATTAAAGTTTCTCAAGAACAAACAATATCATTAAAGTTAATGAGTCTGCTTCGAAAACTTGGAAATATTGCAAATAAATAGCAATTGTACCACTCAAGCAAAGCATTGACACGTGCTAGTTTAGAATGAGCTAATTCCGAACATAAAGTTACTAAATCATAAAAGTGCATAATTACAAAACCGTATTATCTTGATTTATGGAAAAGTTGATACAAATATAAGTTTCCTAAGATACGTCTCACTTTTCTAATGTCTTTTAAAAGATTGAAATGATATTTTATCTTGATTCTCTGTTCCAGTTATTTTCTTAGTATTTATAGATAAATGTATAATAATTTAAATACTAATAAAACATTCTAAATACCGTTTATAACAGACAACTCGTCCTCTTTAACATGTCAGCTGATTATTGCATTTATACAATTATTATTCTCTATGATGGTGTAAATCCGATATTACATTTTATTTATACAGCTGATTCCTGTTCTTTTGGTCGGCGAACCTCTGAAGGCCTTGGTTCATAGATATATATATATATATATATATATATATATATATATATATATATATATATATATATATATATATATATATATATATATATATATATATATATATATATGATTTTAACGCCACAATCCCTTGTTTTAAGCCAATTGTTATAAGAGTTAATTGTAATATTGGAGCTTCATTCATAAGAATATATCTGAACTTGAAATAAACATCAACTTTGAGTAAAGGAACCTATATTTAAAACCAAATCTATAAAAGTTACACGATATTTATCAGAGACATTTATGTACTAAGCATCTCTTTCATACAGCTTTGAACACATTTTGAAATTAATTTTATCAGCCGGAGTTCAATCCTCGAAAGTTTGAATATTTACCATTTCATGTTCATGGAGTATATCTCCGCTTCAGTCAGTTGCATAAAGCTCAGTTTAAATATCCCCATTACTCGTACACTCATAAAGTATATCCTATGATCTCTTGTTGGGTGCGAGGAAATGTGCCTACTTCAACAGTTATACATTGGTGTTAAGAAGTTCCAACGTGTATCATTTCTCTGGAAACTTCTTATGTTCAAACAAGTGTTAAATAAGGAAACGAAGATATGTAAGAGTGTAGTAACAGCTCAAGCAACCCTGCAGGTGTGGGGAGAGCACAGGCCTAGTTATGGCTTATATTTACCATCAAACAACGTCTGCTATTGCAAGGGGGCCCGAGAATTAAGTTTCACATGGGGAGGGGCGTTATTTCCTTCTAAACACTGCAAGCAGTTTAAAAAAATAGGAAAGGTCGGATGGATTCAAAACACTATACACATTTTCTAATCTTAATATCGGAATATCAACTCATTGTTAATTTACGGCTTTCAAGGTTTGCATTTATATCTAAATTTCCATTAGTGTGAGTAATGATATATGAAACCACGCGATGTCTAATAAAATACCCAATAGCTTATTAGATCTGATCATTTTTAAACTATTTATCAATCCATAAGCTTTTTTCAATGAATTCCATCATGTGTTGGAAGGTTGACGTCGGTCCAATAAAAATATTATAAAACTACTTGTAAACGAACCCTTATTTGTATGCCTTGTTTTAAATAGGGATGTGCTGGATTATAATGGCAGTTACAATCTTGCTGGTCTGGTATAAAATAAGATTTGAGGGTCGTTCCATTTCAACCGTAATATAAATAGGTTAAGGTAAGGTAATATAAAGCTAATAATTTCGAAAGTGACACACAAGTTTCATAAAACGGCTTGCCTTAACTCATTGGTCTCTTTTGTGCATAGGCATGTACGTATAACTGTAAGAGTTATTTTGTTTGAAAGACGATAGTTGACTGTGTATTTCTTTTAGAACAACCATCTTTACTTGCGTATTAAAATATGCCAATCCAAATTAGCGAAATAAACAAATAAAACCAAAATCTGATTTTATATATTAATATGAACTAAAAAGAAGTTTTTCCTTTCCCTCCCATAATTTCTCAGTTTAAATGCAGTCGTAGAGATTTAATTTACGTTTGTCCTTATACAAATAACCAAGTTTCAATTGCTTTTTATATAAATAAATACTATCATTGTCTAATAAAATTGCATGCGTCATCTCAGAACAATACTATTATTGATTTAAGTGCAGTTTATCTATAGTCTCCGATGGGATCGAAAGTCAATATGAATTAATCTTACTTAGTACCACATTCCTTCAACGTATTATATGATAGTATCGAAACAGAATTAAACCAAGATTTTGTGCCTGGTATATCACAGATGTGTAATTGATTAGTTTACTTTAAATCTGATTTTAATAGGCTGTGATAGATGTTTTATGATAGACTTTGATAGACATATTCTGATTGTTATACACAATGATACGCCATTGATGATACAGTGGAAGAGTTACTGTAGTCGACTGATTACTGTGATAGTGATAGACATAATGTAATAGACTGATAGACTTATTGTGCTAGAGTAATAGACTTATTGTGATAGACTGATAGACTTATTGTGCTAGTGATAGACTTAATATGACACACTGAGAGACTTATTGTGTTAGACTGATAGACATACTGTGATAGACTGATAGATTTAATGTGATAGACTGAGAGACTTATGGTGATAGAGTGATTGGCTTTTTGTAATAAGCTGAGACTTGTGATAGTTATAGACTTACTGTGATAGACTGACAGACGTACTGTGATATACATACTGTGATAGGCTGTGAGACTTATTATGATAGACTATACTTGTTCGTCTAAAGAAAGAAAATAACATCATAATTATTGTATGTCTTCTCTGCTTTAACATGTTTAAGTATTACTCAGAAATGCTTCCAAAGACAAAACAACAAAAACAAAAGAAGAAAAAAGAAGCGAATGTTACTAACTCTTGCTTTCAGTGCATAGAAATGAAAACTAGTGTGAAATGACATAATTTAATTATTGATGTAACGCCGTAAAAAGACAATATAGTTTATGCATCATACTTTTATGGTTTCTGAAAAAGGAAATTGTTTTTCATGATTTACCCTCCTTTGTTATAGTACAACCTCTGCCCAATGTAATATCCATAGAAACAATCTCAAAATATGCCGATGAAAAAGAGTTTAATTTTATTTTGTAAATAAGAATAATATATGTAATAAATATTTTTATTTTATAATCAAAGTGAAAATGATGATAGTGCAATGTAAAATATATAAATGATTTATGCAAAGTTAACCTCCATATTTCTTTTTCTTATAGCGAAAATGCTTGTTAAGTGCAGCTTTGACATTGGGAATTGCTTGTATCGTAAATATTAGCACACAATCTTTGGTTTATTAACTATTACAATCGTTGCTATTTTCTATTATTTGCTCTGAATCTACACGTTGTGACATTTTCTTCAATTTAGTTTGCAAAAACGTTTTTGTCATATTATTTATTAATTTTTTCTTCCTGTTCCCTTTTTTCAATACTTTTTCAATTATATTAATAGGCTTTCTTAATAAAACGATAAATAGTTTCCCAGTTGATTGTTAGTTTATTACACTTTTATCCCTCATGTGTACCCCGAATTTTATATCAGTGCTTGTTGGCGTTTCCAAACAAACCAGAGTTCCGTTAGCAACTCGGTCGCCATATTTGTTTGGGTCAGTCTATGTTTTCAAGCAATTTGCGTCATCTGGGAATGCTACTGTTATTGTTGATTTACGTGAAGTTTATCAATAGCCCCGGATAGGATTAACCATCCTTAAAATCAAAATGTTTTCCGCATATTTTGGGGTTTACTTCTGTTTGAACACACTTCTTCCTATTTATTTTTAAATTTTTTATTTGTTTTAGAAATATTATAACTAGACTATCCAAATATTGGACAGATACGAAACCGTTTTACTGAAATATGCATTTACATCTATTTATACACGTTCAATGTACCGTCGTGAAATTTAATATCTGCACTTTCTTTTATCATATGTGCTAGATAAACAGGAAATTGTGATTGGAACTACCATCTTATCCAATGTGGATATGCTTTCCTAATGTGGATATGCTAACCTTTTGTATTCCGTATCGATAAATCTGGCGAGACATAGAGGCTTCTCTTAAGCCAATTGCACCGATGAGACCCCGCTCTCACAGGAGTTCTGCGTGTTAGTAATTATTAAAAACATATCCTTAGAGATAAAATAACTTAGTGATATAAGAAAATTTCAAGCTAAATATTATGCAAAACTTGTGTAAAATTTTATTGCCAAATACCGAGTTCACAGAGGACCACCCGTGTAAATCCAGGGAGCCCAGCCAAAATGATCAAAATCTGGACTGGAGTTTTCTAAGGCCGTTCCGTAACATAGTAATTTGCATAATTTATTTCCATTATTAACATAGACCTGAATATTATTGAACTTGAAGGGAAAAATATTTCATTAAAATTGATCTCACGAATAGTACTGTAACGACTCCATTCATTCAATATTTCACTTGCATTTTCTGTAGGTATTGTTCTAGAGTTTTTCCAAAATATTTCTCGCAATGACCGCATGGCTGAATGGACTATCTTAGTTTTCTTCAATTCTTTTCTATGAAATCTACGCATGGCTGAATGGACTCTGTTAGTCTTCTTCAATTATTTTCTACGAGATCTACGCATGACTGAGTGGATTTTCTTTCTCTTCTTCCATTGTTTTTGTGGGCTGAACAGATGAGTTTGGAGTTACATTATTCATCTTCCATTGTCTCCTAGGGAAGGAGCACATGGCTGGGTGGTTATCTTAGTCGTCTTCATTCTTTTATGGGGCATGAACACACAAGATGAGTGTGTCACCTTAGTCTTCGTTTCTGCTGATGATCTCAAGACCAAGTGGTTTAAGGTGGTAGGGTGCAAGAAAGAGAAGAAATTTATGCCGTTCTTTGGAGCGCGAGTTCTATTCCTGATTTGAACGAATTCTGAACTTGGCAATATTTTTCACTACCAGACGAAAATTTGATGCAGTCGGATAGGCTTTACCACTCCTATCTCCATTTTTTGAATTGGATAATTAAATATAAAAAAGACGTTATTTCATGGTTAATAAAAATTGTAATGAAGACTTTAGTGGAGAACCGGACAAAATGGGAGTGGAAGAAAACACGACCCAGTACAAAACCGTCCCGGCAGAGATGCAGCCATCCTGGAAACCGGACCCGGGTCCATGCAAAATCTGTATAAATATTAGTCTCTCTCTCTCTCTCTCTCTCTCTCTCTCTCTCTCTCTCTCTCTCTCTCTCTCTCTCTCTCTCTCTCTCTCTCTCTCTCTCTCTCTCCACACACACACACACACAGAGTGAAACAAAGATATTGTCTTTTCTCCTACAGTTGTTGTTATTTGTTCTCTCCATATAATCACTCAGCCAAATATTTACCTAACAATTTGTCATCTAAGTAATATCTTTTAAACATAATAAAAGAGTTTGTATACAGACTGTTTAGTTTCTCTTTGCTATTCTTCGTTTTGCAACAGCTATGTTTTGATATTCTTGTTGCTCATGGTAAAAACAACTAAGGGGCTTATGTTTTTGTTAGTTGTTTTATCAAACTATTTTGTATATTTAGCAAATCCCAACCATGGTTTTGGATTTGTTTCTGTATATTCCGACTTTAGTATTATTAAAGATAATATTTACATTTGTATTGTATAAAATTTTATTATAATATTGTCTTCTAACGAGGACAACAGTTCTTCAAATGTATTTTCTGAGATGTCAAGTGCAGGATATGAAGGAAATACCCTATAATCCACCAGGCATCAATAATAGAAACAGTTCTAAAGGGAAAAGGCATCAAAAGACTTTTAATACAGGACATGACGTCATATGCTGTTATCTAACATCAGCACGCGGCAAAAGTGACAGATGATATATATATATATATATATATATATATATATATATATATATATATATATATATATATATATATATGTGTGTGTGTGTGTGTGTGTGTGTGTGTGTGTGTTTCCCGTAGTCAAGGGAAAATACATCCATGTCTTTAAATGTATCCCTATATTCAACCAATCGGTTCGTGGGAATTTATCATATGACATACTATCATACTTGCTTGCATTAAAAGGTGTCTTGGGTTTACAGGCTATAATTTTGACAAGTTTTGCCGCTGACATGATACTTTCAGCTAAGATACTTTCTTTCAGGTCCAAACTTATGCTGAGAAACTGAACTAAGAAGTTTGTTTCGCTCTGAATAAACATTGAGTGCAAAAGTATCGTAATGATGACCACTTAGCAAGTTTATATTAAACATATGATTTAATCTGGGAATTATTACATAAATTTTCAACGTAATACTCAAAGCTATCATCTTGAAACGATTGCAATGTTTGAAGTTATTTACTCAATGTATTCCTATGTAAACCACGCAAAGGTTGTTTATTTACGAAGGTTAACCACAAATCCGCTTCTTGATTTATTACAGCTATTCTAGTGGACAACGACACCACATCACTATGATGACTGGACAAAAAAAAACAACTCAATTGAGTTCTTTCCTACTACTTAATCACTCTGCTTGCAAGACACTTTTGATGTGTCCAAAATATCGTCTTGCGGTGAACGAGTTGTCAAACTGAATTGATAATAATAATGAAGTGACGATCAATTGAATTTAGTGTGTCACATGATTCATGATAAATAGTATATTCATTGCTATTTCAGTTACTGAATGATATTTTTGATTAAATATTGTCAAAGTATTTAACTGAACCTATCAACTCTTATAGCAGTATCGTAAAATGTAAACAAATAATTCCTGACAAAATCATTATTTGTTGACTGGGGTTTTGTTGAGGGGGGGGCAGATATGCTAACCAGTAAATAATATAACTTGTATTCAACAGAAAGCATCACTATCACTAAAAATAAATATGAAATGCTACTTCTTGTACACTTCTTGATATCACATAGGACGATAACAACGAACTGGTATGATTAAACTGATTCGGGAACATTCATTTGCACTAGCAAATCCAGATATTTATTTCAAATGAAACCGTTTTCAAAAAATGCAGTATAAAATATGCTGAATTTTGGATTGGTTTTATTCACTGCCTAAGATAAATCAATTAGTAAACACACTAGATTTCATCAAAATAAAGTAAATGTCTAAGGAATTTAGTCTATTAATACCTACAATAGTACTCTGAGAAACCCATGGTGAATGTAAAGTGTTAATAATGAAGCATCTTGCATGCATTCCATTTGATTTCGTTAGCAGCAAAAAGTCAATATATACATACGTCGATTTATTATTATTATTATTATTATTATTATTATTATTATTATTATTATTATTATTATTATTATTATTATTATTATTTTCTTCAGAAAGAAATTTATATCTTGTACATGCAACTACTATGCACATTACTGTTTTGTCACGTGTTTATGAATATTAGAACTTGTCTGAAAATTAATTTGGGTGGAAAATGTTTTTGCATGATTGTTACTTTAAAGTACTTTTATCTCCCAGGAGCAATGTTGCAATATGAATGTGACATGTGCCGGTGGTTTGTTACTTGGTAGTGTTTTCGGGCACTATTGCCAAATCAGAAGTAATTTTAGTCCTTCTTCACAAGTATTATGAAGTCAAACTTTTCATGACCATATATTTTAATTTGTCCATTCCAGATGACTCAAAAACTTTGATACGGCAGACTTTGATATTCCTTGTCTGGTTAGTTGTGAAGAATACACAAAACGTGGTTCTTAATAAATCAAATTATAAAATTCACCATTCTCAGCAGTTTAAATATTTCTGACATTTGGAAATCAAGACGCAAATCAGATTACGGCACAAAAATATTTAAGCAGTTCTATATTCCGGATGTGGTACATGGTTCCCAAAATGTTTTATTCTACGGCACAAATGCACATATGTACCATTCGGTACCCAGATCAATCATTTGAGAATTTACAACTATCACTTTTATTCTGTTCAGCGTTATTTTATATCCAATGCATAAGCGTCCAGGCACAGATATTGTGTCTTCAAATAAGACATTATTTTCTTCTAAATTTACAATTTTGAAGACGTAGCTAAAAATGTATAAATTATTCTTTATGGACATACTAATTAGCTTTTAGCAAAAATGTCACCTAACTAGCTAAAATAACGAGCAATGGTTATTTTTAGATGAACCAGTTTTAATAGAACTTTGTATCGGTCACTTATGCATCATATATGACATTACCAATCAAACCACTGTTTTGTAAATTAATTGCAATCTGAAGCATGTGGCACTGGATAAAATGCAACCCAAATTTGCAGCTCTACTTAATGTTGCTGCAGATACATAAAGTATCACTTTATAAACTAGGTTTAACAGGATATAGCTTAGAAAATTATTAATATTTTCTCTCTGATATTTCCTGTTGGTCTGCTAACCAGTGAAGAATATCCTTTGAATGTAGCAGCAAAAATACATATTTAGTGTCTTCCACCTCCGGATTTTTGATTAGGTAGTCAAACGATCAGGTGTTTTTAACCGGTTCTGAAAAGGTCATTTGCGAAATCGGTTCCAGTTATTCTATTAAAGAGCAATTTTATTTCCAGACAATGCTGCAAGGCTGATTTTAAATATGTTAGTGCCAAACATCTGTATGAAATGTTTGGTGCATCTGAACTTTTAATTAATCAACTGTATCTCATAAACAACGTACAAAAGTTAGGGAAATATGTAAGGAACTTAACTAAGTGGGGTAGTACTATCAAAATGGACCTCAACAACACAGATCATTGCCTGGCATGTTTAGTTGCTCTCCTTTGATCTCACTTCCAGCAAGTTCAACATTCGCTCGTGTTAGTGTTAAGTATCTTAGTATAAAGGGCGTCTAATCTTTCCCAATGCCTTGCTACAGTCATTGAAAAGGACTCATAACTGTCAGTTTTTGACACATTCTATCAGAACGATGGGCTGTAACTTTATTTCTGTATTAGACTCTGAATCCCAAAATTAATGTTGTATTACTTGTCCGGGTGAAATAGGAACGTTTGTCATAAAACAAACTGTTTGCATGTATTCACAAATATCATAATCTGAGTCGCAAATTCTGTTTCATGAATATTGCAATACAATTGAAAATCAGTATCCTCACATTACAAACCCTATTCCAAAATGTTTGATTTATGCATAAAAATATCAACGATTGTGATTCTTGAATCTATATTAATTACTCCAACAGAACTATTAAGAGCTCAAAATTAACGTTAATCTGTTATCCCATGTTAGTTGATTTTCCCGACGGATCACTAACACTCAGCAGTCAGTAATCCGTTGGAGCAGAGGAAAGTATCGCTGGTTGCTTGAAAATCCAAATTTCGAGCCCTGGCATGCAAACTAGAAAAGACATAACAGTGTGGTTTAAATGGTATTGTTTAGAAGCAGTCGCATTGTACGCGTGTTTATAAACATTGCAATAATATTCAGATACTACTGGTGTTCGAGGAATGGTATACTTTAAGTTTACAAAGATATTATCAGAACAGGACAAAGTTTTATTGATTGGACAGGAAACAAAATACATATTATAATATATGTTTTATAAACAATGTACTATTGAATAAATTAATGAACACCTGAATGAATACAAACCTATGTTCTTATAGTTCCAAAGAGAGACAGTGACAGAGAACAAGACAGCGATAAACAATAATCTAGGCTGGAATGCATTATACCCACATTTAAATAGCTATTTTAGAGTTGTTAAATTCAAATTTGCAATAACTTATTTAGTTCATGCAATATTGGCGCCTACCAGGATAAAGGATCAATAGGAGATATGTAAGTGATAGGAAGAGAGGACAGATTAAGACTAAATTTTATTCATCTTCCGTCTTATTATTTACGCATATCATTTCATGTCATTCTTTTAATTCGTGTCGACCATTCTCGATATTTAATGGATGTGATGAAAGTTTAAATTTAATTTAAGCTTTCATTTGACTTGTTTTAGAAATTATTCTAGGATAAGAAGTGGTTTCAACCATGTATTTTATATCTGTTTATAAAGTTTCCAATGCAACTGCTGAACAAATGTCAGAAGGAAATGTTATTTTGTCCTTGGTTAACAATCAAAAAGCGAAGAAAAGGAAGATATATGGGCTCCTTTAGGGTAATACCAATCTTCATCATATTCTGAGCTTAATAGAATTGTTTCACATTCAAACCCCAGTTTTGTAATTCTTTCTTTCGCAATCGACAAGCATTAATTAGTATATTTTAGAAGAATACAATTATATATATATATATATATATATATATATATATATATATATATATATATATATATATATATATATATATATATAGTCTGCTTTTAAAGAAATCCCCAAATTTAGTAAGCATAAAACAAAATTGTACATACAAGAAAATAATATAAATTACACATTATATTCATTGGCATTGAAAATTTTTAGTATTAATCTGACGTACGTTCATTCTTTGACACCTTTCCAGCAAAACTCTGTATCATATCGAAACAACTATCTGTTAACAAAAACTAGTCCTCAATCAAATTAAAATTAACTAATATGTCGAGAATTACCTCTCGGTATTTCAATGCAACTTCGATTCCTCTAGCTCCATTTTTAAAATAAAATCATGACTTTTGTTTTATCAATATTTACAAAAATATTCCATCTTATACAGCATTCAATTAACTTATCTAATGATACTTGTCGACCGTTACCTGTTTCTGAAAATATTATTGTATCTCAGCAAACAATAAAATACACATGGACAAATCTATTAATAATAATATCCGCCTCCATATTTGATTGTAATGCGATTTCCATATTACTTATATAAGAAAACAACAGAAGTCCAGATAGGCACTCTCCTTGAAGAAGCCATAGTTCATGATTAAGTGCTTTATACACAAGACTATACTGAACTTTGACGACATGCATGTCAATACGTCTATTGCTGAATCAATGTTTCTAATTACACAAGGTAAGAACGTGTCTATGCGTTCATCATTGAATCAAATATTATAATCGCACACATGTCGTGTTTATTATTAGATTAGATGTCCTAATTACACTCGTGAAAAATTTGGTCCATGCCTTTACTATTGAATCGCTCTGCGAATGTAGGTATGTCAGAAAGCTTGCTAATAGCCTCTGGTGTGTCGTTGTTTTTTCCTCCCTGTTTCTTCCTCCATTATATAAAGCCTGTGATAAAGGAGGGAGATTTAACATTATACCCTTCTCCTTTCAAATCCGCGTCATATCTAGGGAATGATCTCCCTCGATGTAATTACCCAGTGTGGACGTATAGATGGAACGTTACAGATTGCTGACCAAAGTATTGAAAGAAATAAAACAATGAGCCTCACTTCAATGAATAAAATATAAAATTTTAATCAAATAACATATAATCATGAAACAAACAATTCCCTACAGCGATTTATTAAATTATGAACTCAATTGAAGCATAGCCAAATTCACTTCTATTCAACTAATGGTCAATGACAGAGTTTAATACAGCATATAAATTTCGTCATGTACTCGAGTGGTGTTTTTTAGTCCAATATTATGCCTTTCACAGCATCTCCTGACACTTGTCTTCACACGACTTGTCTTCCACGTCTAACTACGTGCTTTGTCGTCTTTAACCCTCACTGTCTTGACATCCCGATTATGCAGCTTCCCTCTTTGACTCATTGAGTTCCCTCCGTATTCCTCCTTCTCTCTTATCTCGTTTGAAGTACGAACTATGAAGGTTGAACTCGAACTATGTAAGCTGTCCCCTTAAATATAGAGTATGTCTCACCCTAGACAAATACCACTGCACACTCACGTGTAAATATAAACTATAATTTTCGTTCTTGTACTTAGGTCGATATACTTACACTAATCTCACGAGATCTTTTTCAATATCATTCAGATTTACTGCGGGTTCTTAATTACCATGTGACTCTACGGACAAATGTGGCCGTATATGCCAGCATGCATTACCACACAACTCATTTACCTTTGGCTATTCAATGCAGTTTATGCCCTAATATTTATGCGTAATATCAAGTAAATCTAATTATTATAAAGTAGCTTATGTGAACAAATAATATTGCAAACTAGCGTATATATATATATATATATATATATATATATATATATATATATATATATATATATATATATATATATATATATACATATATATATATATATATATATATATATATATATATATATATATATATATATATAATCGTCATTGCTCACAAGGGTAAATATAATCCTAAACAGAAAATTAATTCATATATCCTAAGAAATGTGACATATTCGTATACTAGTGTGAATTCATGAAATCCATACACAACATTACATATTGAATGTTTAATTTCAATCAACCCTCAATTCTCTCAATGAATTGATAATTAAAAAATCAAAGAAGTGACTGGTAGAACTAACATATTGCTAGTGCTACAAATTAATACACGAATTCATGCATGAATCATAATATATCATATCTGCAAACAAACCAATGAAACAGCATATTAGAAATGAAACTAAAATTACTTACCTTACTGCCGTTAATTTTCCAAACAAACAGTTATAGCCTTCTCTCTCTCTCTCTCTCTCTCTCTCTCTCTCTCTCTCTCTCTCTCTCTCTCTCTCTCTCTCTCTCTCTCTCTCTCTCTCTCTCTCTCTCTCAGACAACTATCTGGCTCCGTTGTGAGTTCACGAGGCCACTATAGTGCGTCTCGGAGTCCTTAATCTTCTCTCTAGATAAATCTGACTGACGGATTTTTTCACAGATAGTTCTTAAATCGTTTCAAAAGGTGTACGCCCTTAAGTTTTCCTAGATAATCAGAAATAACTGTTTCTAAACGTTTCCTTCCAGATCCAATGTCTAGTCCCTGTCGTCTGTTTCACTGGCCATAAAATATTTTACAATTAGCGTCCTTTGAAAACTCAATTATTTGATGTGTGCCCCTTGTACCACAGGAAATGACTGTGTCAGATTCAACTGGGGTTTAAAATAATTCCTTTATGTTAAGAGGAATTGAGGAAATAATATTGAACTTCCATCAGACCTTTCTGCTTCAATTATGTTAACTTGAAAGCACAATCTATTTAACAATGGGTTTCAACACGTTTCAAAATTTGACACATCAAAGCCTCTCTTGTGCTGAATAATGGCGTTAAACCTAACAACAACAACAACAAAAACAATTGTTGAATCAATTTTTTAATTAGGTATTATAAGAATATGTTCATGCATATATTATTTTAATAACATCCGTAATTAAAGTTTAAGTGAACGCAAGGATATGTTATTATGGTGTTGTGTTAGAATTTATCGGATATTCTAAGTACACAACGTATGAACATGCCATGCAATTTTCTCTCTTTTTGGTTAATTGCTATTTTTTTGTAATTTCTTTATGGACCGATATTTGTGCATCTACTAGATTTGCTTTGTTTTTCAAACAGTAAAATTTTACTCAACATTTGTGATCCATCGTGGCTAAAGTTCGATTCGTAGTGTCAGTAATTTCATATTTTGGACGGAAGTACAATGTGTCGTTCATACGTAGGTTTGGCTTAAATGTTTTGTTTTGATATATATATATATATATATATATATATATATATATATATATCTATATATATATATATATATAGATCTATATATATATATATATATATATATATATATATATATATATATATATATATATATATATATACATCATATCACAAGTATGGCTAATAATATCGCTACGATGTCTGCAGTGTGATTGTTTATAGAGATGTCTAGTACTGGGGGAATCAAACCGCAGACATGTGGCATGATGTTTGACCTAGTCACATTATCCTGACACAAGACCAACCAGTCCTAACACTAACCTCTTAATGCTGAGCGCCAAGCGAGGCAGCTGTCAGTACCTTTTTTAATGTCTCTTGGTATGATTCGGTCGGGGTTCAAACCCGAGACCCGCAGCATCCGAGGCGGACGCTCTAATCACTAAGTCACCGGATGATTGGCAATATTTCATGATATGATTTGACGTTGATAAATATAATGGATAACATACATAAACTGGTTTCTCTAATAGTCATATGTGATGGTGATTTGCGATAAATATATTTTGTGATAGCTACCGTAGAGTATTTCGTGTCTCGTTCTTTTATTTATTTGCATATACGGTATATAATGCCGCCTAACCAAGTAATTTACAATACTACTTAATTGCAGCAACAGACTATTGCGAAGTTGCATCATTGGTATAGAGTGGATCAGAAGAAAAAATCTCACGGAAAGAGTACACATTACATTATAACGGTTCCTTACAGTAGATTCAATGATCTCATTTAGCTCAAATTATGTTATTCTCCCACAGTCCAAATATTTCCACGTATTTTCTCCAATATGGTGTGTGTATGCATCTGAAGAAAAGTTGATTGTAATGAAATGTTATATCCTGCTCATTCATTTAGAAAAGAGATTATTCATATTTACTAGCTGTTTATTATTTTAATAATGAGGAATTAGTGGGAAATCATCACAAAGGATGAGATTATAAAAGCAATATTCTGTTGATCATAGGCGAATCACAACTTGATCTACAAAACGTACGAAAGGCAATGATTTAGTAAGACAATTTAAAACGAATTTTATATCACAGTTTAGCTCATTCTTTAAAGGTTTATATGAGAACGGCTATTGTGGGTACTAGTTGACAGTGCCGAAAAGCAAAGGACGCTGTGAAATGCATAAAATGAGGTCCTTGTCAAATGCACAAAGTGCAGACCCCGTGGAATGCATAAAGTGTTATATTTTTTTCTCTAGTGTAAACTTGCTCAACAGATGACCTACAGTAATGATAGATCTTATCATTTATGATTTTGAATTATATAATTCGGCTAAATTTATTGCATTTTGGAGTTATTAACTTTGACTAGACATTATCCAAAATAGATATCTGATAAGGTTTTAATGTCTAGACTTGCTAAATTAATTCTGATTTGTTACGTGAACCTGATATTGATAAAATTTGTGCGGCTGGAACAAATTGTATAACCTTGAACTCTTGTTATAATTTCAGGTCGTTAACATTCAGTGTTCCACATGTGCAAAACTCCTAAGCAGCAACACATGAGTAGCTATGTTAGATATACAACTTTTCAGACAAATACTTGCTGCAAAGCTGTTGCGACTCTGTTGTTCTCAGACCAATACTTGCTGCATAGCTATAACAACTCTATTGTTTTTCAAACAAATATTTGCTGCTTAGCTGTTACGACTCTATTGTTTTCAGATCAATACTTGCTGCAAAGCTGTTACGACTCTGTTGATCTCAGACCAATACTTGCTGCATAGCTGTTAGACTCTTTTTTTTAGACAAATATTTGCTGCATAGCTATTATGACTCTATTGTTCTCAGACAAATACTTGCTGCATAGCTGTTACGATTATATTGTTTTCAGACAAATACTTGCTGCATAGGTATACCAACTCTATTGTTTTCAAACAAATGTTTGCTGCATAGCTGTTACGACTCCATTGTTTTCAGACAAATACTTGCAGTATAGGATGACTCCAAAATTAATTATATATACCGTGTAAAAAAAGTTACAAAAATATAGATGTACATAACAATAACGTTTATATTAAACGTCATGAATCAAAGTTTTTCAAAACTTTAATTTTACGAAATGCTACTCTTTCTTTTACAAAAATTTGGACTTTAATACAAACATTTTAATCAGTTTGAAATTCAACAATCTACAATCTTAAAGATTTATTATTTAGAGATAGGCTGGTGTTGTATCACAAAACAAAACAAAACCGTTTCTAGCGTCTGGCAGCTTAATTCGAATTATTAAAATGTCTTAGGCTAAGACGAATAAAGGACCAAGTCAAACCATTCAAGTCTAAGATCAATAAAGGACCAGTCAAACAAGTCAAGCCTGAGATGAATAGAGGACCAATTCAAACCTTTCAAGCCTAAGATGAATAAAGGACCAAGTCAAACCATTCAAGCATATAAACATTCAGTCTAGTACATCTTGTACCCTAGCACAGAGTTTCGTTATTTGCATTGGAGAATTTCAAATACGACTATATATGACTTTATCCACTTACGTATATTTTGTACTGGGTACTGAAGAGAAAACGTTATGTACGTTAAAAATTAAACTCATGTATGATTGGAATAAAAAAAATCAAGGAAGGGTCTCTTTGTATGTTTGACTATTCGACTATGAGAAATTCAATTTCAGATAGGCACTCAATCAACAAAACACTGTTTCAAAACAAATGATTAAACTGTTGAATATTAAAATTGATTCCTCCTTTTTTCATTTGGATGACTGAGTACATAAAATGACTATTTAGCTTTCATATTCCGGGTTTAATGTTCATTAGTGTATAAGCTTCGAACGATATTGCATTGTTTTAAAATAAAGTAATCTTCAAAATATCGGATAATAATTATTATTACAGACGTCAATCATACTAAAAGTTTTGTTATAGAGTGAACAGCGTCCATTTTGGCCTGGATAACATCGATATTTTATTCAAGAACTCCAAAGATAACCTAATAATGGCGTCTTTTTAAAAAATAATTTCCAGCATATGGTAATGTCTGAGTAAAAGAAAAGACACATTTATAAAATATATTAACATTTTCTATTTGAGGAAAAGAAAAGAAACGTCTAGATACAATGTTTAATGCACAAATGAAGTGACAGTCTCTGCAAGATAAACTTTGCTAATTATCTGTCATGTTTGCTGTTTCATATCATGTCTTTAATCCCTATTCACTGCATTACAATTAAACTCTTCCAATCTAGTAACATTCTAAGATAAATGACACTGAAAACGTGTCGAACATTTGCCGTTGTAAAACCTTATCAAGGCTCAAGTGTTATTGTCGTAGAGCTAAATCTGTCATCTACCCCAAAAACAGAAATCAACATTATTTAACATCGCGAATAAACAAGAGCAATTACTTGTGTAATTTTTATGCCAAGAATAATCGAATATTTGCCTATGAAAGAAATAAAATAGGTGTTTTGAAAAGCCAAATTTGAAAAGGAATATAATCAGGTTCAGTATGAATGAATGGAAGAGGAATATAAACAGGTGGAATATGAGCGAATGGAAGAAGAATGTAAACAGGTGGAGTATGAGCGAATAGAAGAGGAATATAAACAGATGGAGCATGAGTGAATGGAAGTGGAATATAAACAGGTGGAGTATGAGCGAATGGAAGTGGAATATAAACAGGTGGAGTATGAGCGAATAGAAGAGGAATATAAACAGGTGGAGTATGAGCAAATAGAAGAGGAATATAAACAGGTGGAATATGAGCGAATAGAAGAGGAATATAAACAGATGGAGCATGAGTGAATAGAAGAGGAATATAAACAGGTGGAGTATGAGTGAATGGAAGTGGAATATAAACAGGTGGAGTATGAGCGAATAGAAGAGGAATATAAACAGGTGGAATATGAGCGAATAGAAGAGGAATATAAACAGATGGAGCATGGGTGAATGGAATAGGAATATAAACAGGTGGAGTAGGAGTGAATGGAAGTGGAATATAAACAGGTAGAGTATGAGCGAATAGAAGATGAATATAAACAGATGGAACATGAGTGAATAGAAGAGGAATATAAACAGGTCGAGGATGAGTAAATGGAAGATGAATATAAACCGGTGGAGCAAAACCAGGAGTAATTGGAGCAGGTGTGATTGAAAGATAAAGAAGGAATAGCTAGACTTACTATTATTATTATTATTATTATTATTATTATTATTATTATTATTATTATTATTATTATTATTATTATCCTTATCATTATCATTATTATTATTATTATTATTATTATTATTATTATTATTAATATTTTTAATATTATTATTATTATTATTATTATTATTATTATTATTATTATTATTATTATTATTATTATTATTATTATTATTATTATTATTATTATTATTATTATTTTTTAATAATAATAATAATAATAATATTATTATTATTATTATTATTATTATTATTATTATTATTATTATTATTATTATTATTATTATTATTAGCAGTAGTAGTAGTAGTAATAGCAGTAGTAGTAGTAGCAGTAGTAGCAGTAGTAATAGTTGTAGTATTATTATTAGTATTATTATTGTTGTTATTATTATTATTATTATTATTATTGTTATTATTATTATTATTAGTTTGCTGTACCAAATTCGCGTTAGACAAAACAAGAGTTATTACAGTCATACACATAAACGTAATAATGGTACGAAGCATCACACCTGTCTCTTTGGATAATATTTATTAACCTTTCAACTTCTGGTCATATTTCTTTTCCTTTAAAATTGATTTTTATAATAATTTATGTCATGCTTCAGATCTTATAAATGTCCAACTATCTGAACTCGCTTACATTCAGCTCGTTTTAATCTTTCCATCTCCACTCGTTAGCTGTATTGGTCTCTTTGTATGTATCACATATTTCAAGCTCTAATTAAATTAATTATTGAATGATTATGCAAATTCTAATTACATTTACATAACTTCTTAAAACTCTTTTTGCTTTTAAAACAATTTAATACAGGGTAATGATTTTTTTATAGTCCTCCCTTTTCGAACTACTTGACAAATGGTTAATTTGTATTAAGTTTGCGCACCTCAGTTTCCTATAGGAACTCTAATTGGCTTTTTGATGCCAACAGTTAATTTTTAAGTGCTTCAATTAGTTCCTTTAATCGTGCATTCCAAGAAATATGAGCATAGTATTCCCACCTTAATATATATATATATATATATATATATATATATATATATATATATATATATATATATATATATATATATATATATATATACATGCATGCATGCATGCATGCATGCATACATACATACATACATACATACATACATACATACATACATACATACATACATACATACATACATACATACATACATACATACATACATACATACATACATACATACATACATACATACATACATACATACATACATACATACATACATACATACATACATACATATATATATATAACTCTTACTAAATATAATAATATTTTTTCATGGTGATATTTTTATTATTATTAACTATTAGAATACAAATTTCGATATTACTTGTTTTCCCTCTATAATTTCTTTTTAAGTTTATAATAAGCACACATGGTACAAAATTTCGAAGCAAGAACGAGTTCTAAAACTTGATAGAACATCTATTTCTAATTTCAATTTTTAATATCTTAGAATGAATCTTGGATCATTTTTAATTATATTTCATTCAACACGTACTACCATTATTTTACATTTTGAAATGAAATTAGAATAATCATTAGTTCATAATACGACGTTCATTCATTTATAAAAAACTTTAAAAGCATGATTTCGTTCATTCGTAATCAAAGCAAAAATATAGATAGGAATAAGTATTAATCAAATTTTCAAAACAATAACCTATGGAATAAAGGTGCTACTCAAATTGTCCATGCATGTCCTCTTGGATAAAAATCAAAAGAAATTAGAAAAGCAGGTGCAGAAATAAAAAAGACTGAAAAGAAAACCAACACCAATTGATGCCTGAAGAAATGTTTCTTCAAAGAACGGTAACTGCTGAATAGGTGATTTTGTTGATTTTCTTCTGGTATCGACACTTAAAAACAGCATAGCTGGTTATTTTGTTATCCATTCCGTACATGATAAAACACAATTAGAATGACTTTAAGTACCTCATATAAATTAGTTCCAGTGCAAAAAGGCAAATATTAGTTCAGAAACGTTGTGACTTTTAACAGTATTAATTGGCAAGTGATTAAACAAACTTAATGCACACAACCACTACTTTGCCATGCTATTGTTGACTCAGTCGTTATAGTCACGTACACCGTGATTTTGAGAAAAGAATTAATATGTGGATAGATTCACTGTGTAATTTTCGCTGAATCAAGAACTAAACTTGATTATACCAATTTCATTATTTATTTTACATTTAGCTTTATGTTTGCACAAGGAATCAGACAAAATAATCAAGTAAAACATATTTCAGCATTTGATTCTTTTTTATGCATTCAAACGTGAGAGAAATTATTGTCAGGTTCACTGTCATCACCTAACTTCAGGACGATTTTCTCAAGAGATCTAAAATGACAGTATGACAGTAGAGAATCTCATATAAATAAATAAATAAATATATATATATATATATATATATATATATATATATATATATATATATATATATATATATATATATATATATATATATATATATATATATATATAAAGAATACAAATCATATGGCGAATAACAACCCTTTCAAGCGTACTGGATCCACCAAGGAATCACGTGTGTCAGGGATTGATTAAAATAGATGCAATAAACTGACGACGAACAGTACGAAACTAGTAACTAACTAGCCTAAGCGCTCTCTACTCTTAATGAGTCTTTCTCAAAGGCAAATACAAAACATATATACGACAAACAAATAAACACAAAAACGTTGTGTTTGTAAACCTCTACATGGCTATCTCCACATGTGTTAAAACTATAAATACAACCAGCTTGTATAGACTAGTTGCGGAAATTGAAAACGGTGTATAATTCCCTAAAAGTCTACAAGCCAAAGCGACATCTATTATATATATATATATATATATATATATATATATATATATATATATATATATATATCAGATTCCATTCCTTCAAGAATCTTCAAAACTTATTTATCTTGCCGCTATTGCAGATAGATGTGCCATATTTCATTATGACTCTAGCCCATTGATCGTTGGTAGAGGATAAAGGTTGTATGTACCAACACTTCAATTACAGGTACATTATCACCTATCTTCAGGCCATAAAAGTATTAATTGCAAGACGAACCATTACATTTATAAAGGATTTGTGTTCCCACCAAGTGTGTCTGTGTGCGTGTGCGTGTGTTTGCATGTATATGTGTGTCTGTGAGTAAATATCTTTGTGGTTAAGTAAAAACGTTTGCACTGAATTTTATCTATTTTTGTTTATATTTTATGAATATAATAATCCAAAGGTGGAGGCTGAAAAGCTCAACTTTGTGATCTATCTTTTCCCAGATTTTATTAATAATTGATCTATTTAGTCAACGTCTAATTTTAAAGTTTTTCATATGATGGTAAAGAAATCTATAGAAACCAACAACTCACGCCATTTAGAGCAATGAAACAGTTTTCATTAGCAAACATTTTGAATCACAGTTTCCGACAAGAATAAAACTTTTCGAAGAGAGAAAGGGATTTTTTATTCAGTCCAATAGCCCAAATGGAATGTGAGGGTACATTTTTCGATTAATTGAATTTATTGGAGGATAGTAAAAGATTAATAAAAGTGATGAGTGTAAGTAGGTTCACAAATTAAAATTACAAAAATATATAGTAGTTCAAACATATACCTTCCATGCCACAAATGATCTTTATATTTTTCGGGCGAAAATAAAAATAATGAAATTCATCTTTCACTTTAAGAGATTTGTTAGATATTCGGTGTTTCACAGCACAGCAACACACAGCTTGTATGGAAGGAGTGAGGGTAAAGTGTATTGAATAAAATACGCCTGATCATGAACAAGAAACGTTATATACACAAATGTGGCTATGTGCCATTGAGCAACCGCATCTTTATCACTCCAAGGATTTCGATATATAATAGAACAATTTAAAACGTTAACCAATAAGTTATGATATTACATGAATCTCTTTAGTTCAAAATTTCAAAGTATGGATCTCCATGTAAATATCACTCGTGTTCTAGCAGAGAGAAATGGGGTTAGGTATGAGGAATTAGGGTGATAAATGTAATAATATTTTAACGGAACCAGCGCGATTTTGATACTTATAACAGTAAAACCAAGAAATGCATTATATCCTCGATCTTCAATTAACAAAATAATTAGCATAATAAAGTAACTTCAACTGCCTAGCCTCTCTGTCAACGTTATGCCTTGGGCATTTCAAACTATAAGGCAAGGCCTGTAAAGAAGCGCTTTCAGAACAAATTGCTTGAGCGTTATGTTATTGATACCTCCACCCTAAGTGATATTGTTGGCAAGCCTAGTCAGCTGGCTGCTGTACTGTCGTCAGTGGGCTTGGTGATCAAGCTAACTGTAGGCACCCACCCTCTGTTTTACACTCCATTATTCAAATTTCATGTGATTGGGAGGACTATATTAGATATCTTTAAAGAGCTGCTGTATCACATCTAACTAGCAATGTCAAGTTTGGAATATGTACATTGTCATAGAAAAATGCTAAGTGCTGAATACATGACGGAAAAATCACAAGGCTTCGTATATAAGGTCTATACTAGCGGATATTACTTTAAGGCCTATTATTCACGGGTGTTATTTAATCGATGTAGTTGCAACTGGTCGTGTAAGCAGACAAACACTAACTTACGATATGCGGCTTACCCTAAACTCTCAT
>JAEAOA010000506.1:335000-342500 GCA_016746295.1 Potamilus streckersoni
TAAAACTGGGACACAATATTAATTCTTTTTAAAAACCTGAAATAGGCAAATCTTCATAACAGCCTTTATCAGGACAGAAAAGGCGATTTTCCTGACTGATTTGTAATTAGTATTTTTTTTCATTCTATTAAAGTCAATAAAATAACAAGATATATTGACTATGTGATGTTAACCTGTTTAGTCTATGCCTGACACTCGCAATTTTCAGACAAATATAAATGCCCAGAGAATAAAGCAACTGTTAATCGCAGCATCATTTAATTTCGAGAAGAAAGCAACACTTAGTGCATTTGTATGATCGTCAGCTGTCTAAGCATTTGAGCTGTTTATGACTAACACGATTCTGTTTTATTATGAGCAGCCAAAGAAGGATTTTGTTTTCATTAAAACAGGATCATATTTGAAATTTATCCAGTTTTTATTTCCTCTGCATAGCTTGAGAACTTAAATAATATAAATGATAGAATATAACGCTTGCTAGCCTTTAAGGAAATAATAGATGGCAGATTAAATGACCATTTGCACACGATATCCAATATAAAAAATAAACTCCCACTGTGACTGTTATTTATACCAATGAGTCATTATTATATGGTTTTTTCCAAAGTGTAAAGTAGGAATCGGATTGCTTCTAGTAAATATATAGACGATAAAAAAATTTTGTTGTTAAAAATATGATGCAATTCTGACCCATGTTTTTTTACCCATAAGATAATTTCAGTTTTTGTACCTACTCCGCCATCAAAGCTTCAAGAGTTAACATTGGAATGTTTCGGTTATGCGTAGATTCCATATATGTCTATGGAATGTAGTGAAAATCACTATGGCTTCTGACAATGAATACTTAAACCGCAATTCTTCTGAATCGATAGTTTTATGGCAACTACAACATTCAGAGCGATTTATTATGCTTGCTTGTGTCAGAAACATTTGTCGTAATTTATCGCATTGGTTTGCTAATGCAAAGATATTATTGTAAATGGAGAGCATATGGATCGTAAAATGAAACAAGTTTAAAATAGGTTATCTATAATCTAGAAAGGGATATCGAAGTCAATTATTTTCTCTGAATCCGATTGGCTGTTCCACCAGATTATCCGGTTTCACACATCATGTATATCCGTCTTAGCAGCTCTCTCTCTCTCTCTCTCTCTCTCTCTCTCTCTCTCTCTCTCTCTCTCTCTCTCTCTCTCTCTCTCTCTCTCTCTCTCTCTCTCACACACACACACACACACACGTCTATTTTTTTCTTAACATAAATATTATTTAACAAAAATGCAATATATTCTAGGAATTAAACAAATTTGTATAAACTTAAATGTCAAATAGAGACAATGTCAAATGATTTTCGATTTAAATCAAGGCTTTCTTTGTTTTTATCCCAAGATGAACAATGTCTGGAGAACATCAGAATGGTATCTTTCTGGGCAAAAACATTAATACTCTACTGCTACTACTGCTACTGCTACTACTACTACTACTACTACTACTACTACTACTACTACTACTACTACTAATAATAATAATAATAATAATAATAATAATAATAATAAGTAGTAGTAGTAGAAGTAGTAGTGGTGGTAGTAGTAGTAGTAAGATTGTAAGCCACATGAAGATTAATATTTGATATATCATTTAATAGTAGACATATATGTGTGTATTACTCTTTACATGTACTTTAGACCTAGTAATTCATTAATCATGAAGAATTCGTGAATCTTTAAGCATATTTATATTTATAATCAGAGCCTTAAACCTAGCTAAAGCAGACAATAACTGACCCTTTTCCTCATAAGTATAATTAAGTTAATTTAAGTATAATTAAGTATAATTTTTATGTTTGGATTTCGGTATATGCTAGTGTGTATATAATTTCTAGTCCATCAAAATAAAACATGTCACAATAAAGTTATTCTCCTTTTCCATTTCTATGTTACATATCAAACAGTCTATCTTCATAGTGATTATACATTTGTATGTATGCTCTAATTGGTAAACTGTATGTTCTTAACGCTTTCTTTCATACATACTAAGATTGTTTAGCACAATAGTTAGCCCTACGGAACACAACTGGCATGCATATCTTTCTCCATGACGTGGACCGGATAGCAATCTTTATAGCCACACCATATGATGTCAGCTTAACCAGATACATCTACGTAGAAGGCAGTAAGTAATTACGTAGAGGGAAGTATGCAAGAGGTAGTGTTTTTTTTCTAAGATTAACGTATAGTTTCCGTTGAGCGCAAGCCCAGCTCAATATGTTCAACAATAACTGAAGCTCAAACATTGTGTTAATTCATTGGCATATCTTTGATTCGTTTTGAAATGATATTCAGAACAATTATGGGAGGAGATATAACTATAAATAGCAATAAAAACATTAATAATAATAATAATAATAATAATAATAATAATAATAATAATAATAATAATAATAACAATAATAATAAAAATAATAATAATAATAATAATAATAATAATAATAATAATAATAATAATAATAATAATAATAATAATAATAATAATAATAATTAATTAATTAATTAAATAATAAAGATAATTTGAAAAAAAAAGAAAATACATATTACTCATTCTGGCTTTAACATCTTGCAACATAACTAGTCTTATTGTTGTGTTTAGATTTTTACTTTAGATCGATTATTTATTCAGATTATTATTCACTGGAAATACAACGTGCTCATTAAATATTCTTGGACTGGAACATTCATTTGGAATTTTTCGAATATATTATTGTGATACATCAAAGAATCAAAGAATCTTCCAATACAGCCATTCGTATATTAGCACGTTCAGAATTATAGGCATATCAGCACATTTAATATTGGAATTTAGTTGCAATAGCACTGGAATCTAATTCGAACTTTAAACATTTGGACTGAAACGGTAACTACTACGCATCATCTGATGAATTCTGAAGAAAAAAATTGGTCTCATCAGATCCATTCTTATATTTGAAATGGGATGCTTATTAACATTAATAACGCCCTCTATACACAACGACATATGTCGCACATTAAGTTACCCTAATTTAAATATTATAAATAAACCTTTAATTCCAATCCAGAACCTATGGGCATCATATATACCGAGCTTTGAATAACAAGCAGGTTATGCAACCTGCTCATTCACTGGTTAACTCATTTGAACCTGTCTTGATTGCAAATGAGCCTTTGTTTAAAACACCTTTAGGGCTCGCTAGATCTTCCAAGGATGAAGCGAAGTGGATAGGCGAACATTAGCAAGCGAAAATGCAAACACGAGGTTAGACATTGTAGTTGTCAAGGAAAGAGAAGAACTAGCTTACAACAGACATAGCAGTAGCAGGGGACTTTTACTATGAATGCATGAAAAATAGAAAACAACTAGAAACATTGATCTTTCCATATAATTTTGAAAAGTAGAAAACAGACACAAATGCGATTGTGGTGGGGCACATGGGCGATAGACGTCGAGGAGACTCCAGTTCCAGACAGTAAGCAATCTGACCGATGGCATTCAAATGGAATCTGGAATCGTAAACAGTGCTGATCTACGAATTAAGTGTAGATTTAAAATAAAGGCACTATTACTAAGCTTCATTAAAACACATAAAGTACCAAATTATTGAGGATGAAGACTACAAATACTTTGGAAGTATTGTGACAGACGATACAACAAACAATGAATAGGTCAAATATGGTTTGGCAAAGAAAACTTTCCAAGAGTGTGAAAAAACTATGTCAGGTGTCGATGTCTCCCTAGGGACTACCATGGACCGGACCAACTGAAAACAATTTGGACGATATGGATAGGAAAACTCGAAACATAATGCAGTGGTGCACTGAATCCAAGAACATGTGTAAAACAGACTATATCGTCCCACGAAGATCGAAAGAAGATAATATAATCTTATAATGGGGGGGGCTTGATTGGCGAATTGTACCTTCTTACAAGGTGTATGCTTTATTGGGTTATCGTTATCTAAAGGTTGATCGCCGTCAGTGTTATTAACCGGATCAAGCAAATATTAATATAAAGAGGGAAACCTATAAGTGGAATAAACAGAAATCAAAGTCATTGCCTTGTGCAACTTCATAACCTGCTTATTTCCGGTTCTTTCCAACTTCATTGTAGCTGTTCTTCTTGGTCCTTTTCGTTGTTTTTTTTTCTTTTCCATACTCTCTTTTGTCTCGCCTCTTTAGGCCCTTGAGCTTTGTGTGGGTAGGTGGATGCGTAAATACGTAGATACTTGGATAAGTAGGTACGTGGATACGTCAGTGGAGCTATTTCCTCTTTCAATAAATAGAGAAGCTACCTATTCTCCTGTCAGATATCCTACTGGGAATAGATCATTACTCTCCTCTTGGTATGTCAGATATAGTAATATCGTGATTCAAACAGATACAAAAGGCTATCTGGTCAAGCCAAACTTGACAGACTATAAACAAACCAAGTTTCAGATGATTAATGTACTTCCAAACAGCAATTTCAACACTGTCGCACATTAATATCACACGAGATATAACAGTTCCGTTCTCGCCTCAATTACACAAATGAATGAATGAAATTCATTACATAGCTTAATTAGTTATTTCCAGCGAATACACACATTCAAGTCTTTCGCGTACATGAAATATCACTTTATAACTTAAGAACGTTAATTTCAGTCAATACGATTTCGTCTTTATCATTCGTTAAATCATCTAAGGTCGGTGATTTCACACGGATTCTCGACTCTCATATCAACTAAAATAAGGCATGACACTCTTAGAATACCTGATTCATATAACAATCAAGAAGACAAATTCAAGCATTTCGTCAAATTTATATAATAAAGATATGTACGTATTCAGATACACAACACATTTGTACTCATATAAAAATTCGATCAACGAATTTAAACAAATAAATTCGTACAAATATAAGCAAAAAGGCCAAACAAATAGTTATGTTGGTAACAACGGTTTAAATGACGCAACTACCTTGTGCTTTTAAGCTTTGCTTGCTTCTGCCACCAGAATTGTGTCCGTCGACTTTCCAGATATTCTATACCTTATATAATATTTTTACAAGAGAATTTTTGTTTCTAAATTCAAACTGGGAGTATCCTATATTTTTTTCTCTTGCAGCAAATACGCAGACTGACTAAATTTTTGCGATGGGGCGTATTAAAAACAAGACATTTCGTGTGAAAACCACGTCCCATTTTGAGCAACCAATTCGGATTAAATATATATATTATAATTAGAAACTAAAATTGCGGTCCGCCTGACCTCTGGATTTCCCAATAACTGATTCTGGACCATCTCAACTCTGATATTTTCGATACAAAGATCGAAGTTAATCTTTTTCTTCCAGTATGTCTGACTGTTAAATAAACCATGGCTTCATTAAGAATCACTTCCTCTCACGACAAAGATACTAAAAATCTTTGCAGTATAGCTATTTAATACACCTTTTCCCCATAAATCTAAATAATCGTTCACCTGTCCAAATTAATGTGCTCTTTATAAATTGACAGAAATTTGCACCATTACAAATGGTCGAAAATTGTTTTTATGCAAAAATCAGTAGCCTATGAAACTATGTCAGAGAAAAACCTAGTAGCCTTGTCCTGTGGAAAGAAACTTTACAAAATCGGTATTTCAGCACCTGTCTAAGAATTATGGGCTGCAGTGCAGAAAAAAGCAAATGTATAGTCACAAAGAAGCAAATGTATAGTCACAAAGGAAAGAAAATGGTTGAAGGAAACATAGTCAAGCATCACAGTGTACACATGAACACAGAGAATGTAATAGTAGACGAGGAGGGTAGCATCATAAGCATTAGAGTAACAAAGGACATGGCTCGAAAACTTACAAAGGTCTTGAAAAAGCAAACATATTCTACCAAATATAGCTTGGGCAGCATTATGAATACTGCACAGACAGGTGAGAACCTAACTAAGCCAGAAATAGCACAAACATCAAACCAACAATAGAGAGCGATGAGCCTCTAAATAGCAAACATATTAGAAAAGATCATTAAATATATACACACACACCTATATATATATATATATATATATATATATATATATATATATATATATATATATATATTTATATATATTTTTATAGATATGGTTTTGTTTTGTGGGGTGAGTGCCATTTTGTCAACACAAGAAAGGCTATACATCACAGTCGGTATATCTAGTGGAAGAAGATCCCGGAAAAAATCTTGGGAAAAGCCACTGACCAACTGTTACGAGTCTATGCTCTTAAATTAAGTAACAAAAAGGAGTGAAGATAACAAGCTTTGTAAAATTTAACAAATAGTTCATTTTCCTAGAATACAACGTGAAAATGTTTGAAAGAAATTGAGGCTTTAACGAATTATATACAAAAATAATCCAAGAATTTAAAATGGAAGTCTAAGTAATGAAAAGTCCTGAATGAAACTGAGTTCGAGTCCCAATGAAATGCAAAAATGGAAGGCGATGACGTATGTTATGGTCAGCGAAGTGCTGCTGTATAAGCAATCCTTTGTTGGATCACGGAAAATATTATTCCAATTTTGAATTTGGTATAACTTCCAATAAATTTCTTTATCCACGAATTTAGTCAGAGCGTTTATGTATTTCCAGGAGAAAAAAAATCACCTGATATAAAAATTCAACCCAAACTGGTCACAATTTTAATAACAACTTAACGTGTCAGTTTTTGGAGCCCAAATAACAAATCATAAACAACTGTTCTACGCTAATTAACACGCAAAACAGAATCCCGGTCAAAAGTTCATTCTTCTGGCGAAAATAAAAGTTAGTTTTCAATTGATATATGGCTACTTGTCACGTGGTCCAGGTATGACCTTGAATTAACTTAATAATTATTACCCTGAGAAATATATATATTAAAATATTTTAAAAGGTTGTTTAGCAAAACCGTCACTGATTTCGAAGCAAAGTCAGGAACTAGATACAATGGTTTTATTATGAGTTGCTTATTAATGAATTTTTTTAAAAATAACAGTCAAGTCAAAAATAACTGAACTGAAATTCTAGACAATGTTACATTTCAATAACATAAAATGGAATGTAAAATAAAAAATAACAAACAAACAATTAAATGCACATAACACCAACGGATAGCTACTGGGAAACTTTCTTACATGAGTACTTTGCTCGAGTCGAGATTCAGCAGACGCTGACAAAGTTGAGATGTGTGTGATCTAAAGACCCCTCGAGATCTTGTCCTTAGTGGATATAAAAATGATACATTAACCCTATGAGTCGCACGAACTGGACGGCTTTTTAAACACTACTATAGATTTTTCTAACTCTTTCTTTTGTCTCATGAATTATACAAGAATAATGGAACATGGCCAGACAATGACATCACTAAATTACCAATTTACGTTCGAACCTTTTCTGTAGCAGAATGAAGTTATTAAAATAAAACGTCTACTGGTATGATGCATTAAGATACTAAATCCTCAAATATAAGGATATTATAATGT